>QMFG01000774.1:0-15184 GCA_003314545.1 Ramaria sp. MG151 | reverse complement strand
TATCTCTTCGGAACCATGCACTTCATTCGCAGACGTTCCGAAAGTCATTCGCTTTTACTGTAGGATTTCCCTTTGCTTTCCAAAACCATTCTATTACTATTAGGAATGTTTCCGAACACTTTTACTAATCCAACATTCATCCACAACATTTATTGCTATTATTTGGGTTCTGACACTTATGATGGTTGGAAAGTAAGTAAGGTACATATATGTATGCTAAATAAAGCAATATGGATGAAAGAATGGGGGAGGGAGGAAAATTGTGAAAAAAGAATTAGCAAACCAAAATATATCATGAAACATGTTTCCAAATCAAATGGGGATATGGCCAGTAACACCAGTAACAATATTCTACTGTCTACTTATATAGCATTAGAGGACAAGAAGGATAGGAATAGTGGATGAACAAAAAAGAAAGGGGGTGTGGACTAGGTAAGATATGTCCACTAGTGATTCGAAAATGTTGCAGTACAGCTCTCAACATAGTGATGGGGAGAGTTAGAGTGCCCTTCTCTAGGAAGAGATTATGATTGGACCTGGATATTAACTTGTGACATCAGCTATCATTGAAGTGACATTGGTGGCTTCAATGGTGATAGCATGTGAAGTATGATTGTCCAGAGACAGGTACAATGAATTTGAATTCTGAATGAGACTTCTGAAGGAGGGTTACCAAATGAGGATGAGGTTGATGGTAAGCTCTGAAATTATATTGTGAGACAAACCTAGCTGTAGCATGAAGAAAGAGGCAAAGGCTGAAAAATCCTAAACCTCATTGATCCAGCTCCCCAAAGCAAATGGATGTAAATGCAAACCACACTGCTTCACCAGACAACTCTGAACAAGTTTTGAATCCCATATTACTGACTATATGATAGGGAATAGAACTTGAACAGAGAAAGAGGCCTTTCAAAGTCCAAACCCATCTGTTTACTAAGTACATTGACCCTGCTGACAACATTTTGACCAATATGGTGGTTCTATTTGTCCATTTCCCCTGGGACTTCCCTGAATATGGAATTCTAGATTCACTGGCATCCCAAGGCTAGTGGGAAAGGAACAAATCCTTGAACAGGTCCAGGAAAGGCTGGGCAACAGACTAGCAATGGAACCAGAACCAGTGGTAGAGGAACTTAAAAAAGAAGGGGAAAGGGCCAAGAACCAGTGGAGTGTCAAGCTCACCTTCAAGAAAATTCTGGAGGAAGGAGATCTAGAAAGAGTGGAAAGCTCTGACTTTGTTGTAGACACACTCAAAGCGGATGAGAAGCTGTGAGAGGTAGAAGGAAAAGTGTGGAAAGTGCACTGGTTTCACAGAAGAGGACAAAAGATTCTGAGATGTCTGTATGATCATTTCTCTCCCCAATTGATCATCATCTGGATGACTACCTCCCTGACAAAGCTGAGAACTGGCTGGTAGAAAAAAGAAGGACGGGGAAAGGAAGAAGAAAAAGAGATACTTGGACTTGGACTCTTAACCCTTTGTCAAAAGTACATAAATGGTAGAAAGTAGTTAGATCTGACTTAATCTGATAGAATGTATATGACAAGCACTGCTAAATTTAAAATTAAGGGTTGGTCAATAAAACTTGCAAATCAGACCTAAAGGAAAACATAACCTCAAAAGTCAAAGTGGAACTAACTACAACAATGAAGAGGAGTAAAAGTCTGAAAAGACATAACCATGAAAGAAACCATAATTAAGTTGAAAAACTGAAGAGTAAAACCCAACATGTAAGTCAAAAGACTGAGGAAAAACCAAAAAAGTTGCAAAACCAAAAAAAAAAAAATCACAAGATCAACACAATTAACAAAACCCAAACATGAAACATGTCTGAAAACCTGGATTAAACAAAAAATTAGGAAAGCATCTCAACTGTAAAGTTATGTGACTCTGTGACCCTAGCTTTTTTCCAAGAGACTGAGGTATAAGTCCAAGCTTATTTTCATATTTCATACAATTGTTAACTATTCTTTTAGTATTTCAGATAGTTAGCTACTTCTAATCTGAGCTCTTTTCCAAGAGACTGAGATAGTATTTCCAACAGAAAGGCCTGGCAAGCCATAGCCTATTGTTAAAACAACAACTGCTACCAAATAATTAATAATCTAAAAAAATATGAAACAGAATAGGGATGCAAAAACTGATCTGGCAATGAATATAGGAAATCTGATACTTGTTTAGATCCACCTAAACAAGAAGGTGGACAAGACAAAGGGATGAAAAAGGGGAACAGACAAGTGTCATGATCACAATTTAGGGCACTTAACTGTTTCATCCCCAAAACACATATCCTGAACATATCCAACAACCTCTTTTGGAAATCTGAATCAAGCTTCCCTGAACCCTTCACATATATTCAATCCAGTCACTCAACATAGCCTATAAATCGCCTCATTTGGTGTTTAGTGAATCAATCAGTAACCAGGTCTGATCATAATCTTTTCTAGAAAAGAAGCACCCTGACTATCCCCATCACTATCCCCATCTTTTCCAAATGAACTTATTGATGGAGTCATTTCTATTATATCAAAGCTTGCGATGACATTCCATATTATTAGGCTTCATAGTCTGAATATCTGAGACTCTCAGGATCACCTCCAAAGGACTTGCACACAGTCATCTCTACCTGAAGATCCATGCAATTCAGAAACATGTTTCAAGACCTATTTCTAGTTCATTAAATCTCTTTCCTATTCACAATTTTCCTACCACACTTGTTCTTTGTTTTATATGGCCTTTCATTAGCATACATGTACCTTACCTACATTCCAACCCCCATGGACTCCTTCCCATTTGCTCTCCCTTCCAAACCATTCAGTATATAGCTAGCACATTTGCATGTACATTCCCTAGTTCAATTATTGTACATCTACTTAATTCTTCTACTCCAACTTGCCAACTATCATAAACTACCTTGAACAGCAACTTCACATTTGAGTGAGTACTCCAACTTCATTTATATTAGGTTAGACACACTTCGAAAGAATGTAATGTTGCAACTTCTAATGCAGCTGGCTACCTGCAGAGGCAGTAACCGGCTTTGCACATGGAAGTATCAGGTAGAAACATGTTAAGGTTCTAATACAAACTCAGCTAAGCTACTATACTAGTTGCTTACTAATACTGTAAGTAGCTTCTACCGCTTGTAATAATCTATAATACCAACATGTAAGACCATTGGCTGTGATTGACATGGACTGCAAAGTTCATTCGATCCACAAGATAGAATCCTTTCGGAAGGTCTATCTCTTCGGAACTATGCACCTTTTTGCAAACATTCCAAAAGCCACTCACTTTTACTATAAGATTTCTATTCACTTTCGAATACCATTCAATTACTATTAGAAACATTTCTGAACAGTACTACTAACCCTGCATTCATCTACAACTCTTATCTTTGATAATTGAATTCTGACAACAAGGTCTCCTTGCTGAACAATCAGATAGGTCTCATGTTAGCACTGACAAAGAAGAGTACCCGACTGTTCCCAACCTAACAGGATTGTTATATGAAACAAAAACCCTTTCTTAAGGGAAACAGCAAACCATGAATCTAGTAACTCAGATGGTAAAAAAATAACTGGAAAAAGCAAAACAGAAAATAAAAACAGAAAGAAAATGAAAATGAAACAAGGAATGATAATTGCCTTATGGAACACAAGAGGAAAAAACTATTGAGAAATTGAACAAAAAATAAAAACAGTAAATATATATGCACTAAATGAAACAGAAGAAAAAATAAACTTCTATAAAATGAAAAAATGAAAGTAAAGAAAGAAGAAGAACCATGCATGATGGGAGACACCAATGTTGAATAAATTGGGTCTTGGAGTATATGTTGGAGATAAAATTTTTGAGGGAGCTTTTTATTGTAATTTTCTGTATATGTTTTCTGTTTCTATTTGATGGTGTTTGAATGATTATATCATCAAAAATTGAATAGTGATGTAAAGTGGTGCTATGGGATCAAATCTGTTCAGCATCTAATGCTCATGTGCAGAGTACACAAGCAGATGATAAGAGATAAGAATGAGGACTTAACAATTCCAAGGTTATGCTTGAGTCTAGTACATATTTTGAAATGCTAGTGAATGTCCAAGACTGATTTTCAATAGATGTTCTGATAGCTAAGCTATTTAACTATCTCTTAGAACAATAGGTCTTTTGGAGTTTTTACTACTGTAAATTTGTTGCTTGGAATTGTTGGCAGAGGAGAATCTGTGATAGGTTTCTAACTAAATCACAGATTGAATGAGTCCTTTGGGACTTGTCAATATAAGAGATAACGACAAGTCCCAAATCCACCGCTTTTTGATTACATAATACGGCGCTTATTTAAGTGCCAATGTATCGAATTAAAAGAAGGGAAAAGAAAAGAGGATGGAGAAGGATGTGTGGTAAATAGTGATGTAGAATTACAGCTCAACAGGAATTACAAGCATATTTTGTTGAGAACATTCAGTCTTTCTTTTCTTCTTTCTCTTTCTTCTTTCTCTGTTTTTTTTTTTACCATATACAAGATATGTATAATGTTGCTTCACATAAATGTAGTTTTATAAATTCTCAACAGATAAATCCTAACAATCCCCAGATAAAGAAAAATTATCTTATATGTTGTTTAATTATTTCCTCACTGATCGCATTTCCCAGATTACATAAATGCCCTGAACATCAGGCGCCATCGCACATGCTGCTCATATACGCGCAGCCATGTTACAATCGGCCAAGAGCATATAAACCCAATAGAAAGAGTAAAAACCCAACCAACTATATTAAGTGTAAGAGAGACTTTATCCCCGGGGGAACGAGGCCAAGCAGCATCATTGATGATGCTGCTCTAGAACCGCTGATTTGCTTGTCTCATATGCCTGAGACAAGCCCCACCAAAAATCCTGTGATGCATGGGCATCAACTCAGCCATGATCCTGCAAGGATCTAGGGGAGAGGGGACCAGGATGTCAGGTGCCAATTTTTCTATCATTTTATTTCTCATTTTTATTGTACTCCCTCTCACACTCCACTCCATCCTATATTCTGCCCCACAATCACCTGCCCAAACCCCTAGTATAATTCCCAATCCATCCACCCATGACCCTGCATTCTAAGACCTTTTTTCAATCCACTGACTACTTAGCCACCTATGTTGTACCTCACCTCATGTAAAATCCCCCTGTCTTGCTCCTATGTCCCAAAGTTGATTAGTACTAAATACCTGTATAAGTACTGCCAATGTAGTACGAAATATGTAACTGATTGAAAGATCTGTTCACCACATTCATTATTTCAATCTCTCCTGCAGTTTGCCTTGTAACTGCCTCTTATCAGAAATCTCTCTGGGAATTGTTGCATTCCTTTGATCTATCGACTCTATCACTCTATCTGCGTCACTTACGACTCCCCGATCCTTTGTTATACGAACTATCGGCCTTTTGTCCATCGACCCCGCAGTTGGACCAAACTCCCAGGCTCCTCAACGCTCTGGCACTACAACGAAATATATCGACTATTCAATTTACAGATCATCAATCGGGACTCATGCCTGTTGCATTTCAGCAGCGGCACTTGTGCATATAGGAAAATAGATATATTTTATTTCAGTTCTTAAGATTATATACATCATATCTGTACAATAGCTGGGAATCATGAGTCAAGTCGAGTTGAGTCAAGGAAGGCTTCTATATAGAATATCTGAACACAGATGCAAGTCCTGCAGAGCCCTGGAATATCAAATATCCACCATGATACTTAGAGATATGCCAATATGCATTTAACAGTTGCATTGAGTCATGGACTCACCCATTTCTTCAGAGAATAATGAAGAGAATTCATTACAATTACACAAAGATGGGATATCACTGGACAGGATAACACTTGTGGAGTGATAATACCTATCTTTTGTTATTATCAGCTTCATCTTTTTCTCTTATCATGGTCTGTGTGGCATATCACTGTATATAAACAGATAATTGTAGAACAAAAACACTTACTCTCATACCTCTCTCTTCCATATTTCAACATATTTAAGTAACTATGCATCTATAGTAACTCTCTAATGGTTGGTAAATAAATTCAAGTTATGGAACAAGTATGTGAGAATTAGGGGAGTGATGGGGGTGGTGTGATGAAACAGGATCTAACTAATTCTAGTCTATTGGTTCTCCTATCTAGAGTTGTACCTATATGTTTCAGAAAAATAGTAGAAGTAGTCAATATGTTTTTTGATATAGAAAAGAAGAAAGATAAAACTAAAAATCATTGAGCAGCACTTTGATATCTGTGGGCCTGAAGCAGATGTGCACTGATTCTTTTTTTTCTTTTTTGCCAAGGAGGGAATTTGCTTTCAGATACCTATCTCTATGTGAGTAGGTAGTGTGGGGTTCCAGTTAATACTGCTACCCACTATACCCCCCTTCCCATTTCTGGGTTACCACTTAGCACTTTGACTGCTGTAGTAAGTCTTAGTCTAACTAAGGTGGGTTGGACCCTATGTGGTTTTTTGGCTTTTGTTTTATTTTTCTCTTTGTTTTTCATTGAGTCTTTACTTGGTTGTCATTCTTATTTTCTCTTTTGTTATTTCTATTCTTTTTCCTGTTTCAGTCTATGTTTTGTGGAATTTATTTAGGTTTTTTTTTCTTTCTTTTTTCCAACATATTTTTGTCTTTTTCCTATTTCATATGATGTTTCTATCATGTGAGCTATTTCTTTTTCCCATCTTTTTCCTATTTCCGGTCCTTTTATTACTTTTTCTGCTATTTTTTTCTCATTTCTGAGTTTCCACTGGATCCATGCTGTTTCCAATACTATATCCTTATATTTTTGTATTGTTGTACAGTTTTCAAATGTTTTTGCTATTGTGATTCCTCCCAATCCTCTTATTAGAGCTGTGCTTGGGTATATCCATTTGTTTTTCTATTTTTTTGTGGTGTCTATCCACAGTTTTCTGCTTTTTTTCCATATTTCTTCTCTGCCTTCTGTGTTGCATTTGAAGAGTATATGGTTCATGATTTCTAGGCCTTGGAATTCTTTGCAGAATGCTCTTTCTTCATATCCTAGTATTTTTTTGACCAGTATTCTCCTATTTTGACTCTTTCATGTAGTAACTTCCATAGGAAGTCTGTTATGTTTCTTTTTATGTTCCAGGTTTTAAAATCTTCCCATATTATTTTTTTCACTTGGGTAGAGACCCATTGTTCCTTGTATTTCATTTCTTGTTTCTGCTATGTTTATTTTTGCCTTTCTTGTTCTTGGGTCAATTTTTTCAATTTTTAATGTGTTTGTATGCAAGTTTTTGCATTATTGTGGTCAGTTTTGCACCTTCTATTTCATGTTTTTGTGGTATTTTGAGGTCCACTGTTAGCTCACTCATCTGCTTTCTCATTTCCTTTATCTCCTGAGTGGCCTTTGAGCCATTTTATATAGGTTTTACCTCCTCTCAGGTCTGTTTCATATTTGATTTTTTGGAAGAGGTCATTGTTTTCTATATTTATCCAACCTTTATCTTCCTAATTTATTAGACCTTCTATTATGCCTTTGATAGCATACATTTAGTCTGTTTTTATTATGAGCTTGTCACCTTTGGGTATTTCCATCATGGTTATTAATATTGCCATGAGTTCTGCCCTTTGATTTGTTTGCTTTTCTCCTTGGTGTAAGGGCAACCCTCCTAGCGCTCTAGTAGAGGGGAAATCCAAAGATATATATAGGCAAGGAAATACAATAAAGGGAAACTCTCACCTAGTAGAGGGGAAATCCAAAGAGAAAAGTCTAAGGGTCCCCACTACCAGTGAATCAACTATATACGACTACCTAACGCCCAACCAGGGGCACTCCTACGCGCTGTCAACCTTACCCAGCTTCTATCCCCTTAAGGTGTTTCATCCCTGATAGAGGCCGGATGCTGGACTGGGTGTTCAGGTCCGACATTTGGGTTACCCCCAAGGTGGGTTGAGGTCTTGGGCCCTACCCCCGAGGCGGTCCGAGGTTTTGGACCAGAGGCCCGAGACTTTGGACTAGTAATCAGAGGCTTCGGGTCAATGACCTAAGGCTTCGGGCCAAGGTTCTCGCGCTTCGGATTTGTGCCTCGGACATTTGAAGGTGTCAGAGGTGTAGAACTTGGTGAGAGTTGGTTGTCCCCTGACACTTGGAGTCTTAGTGCTTTCATTGTTTCTTGGTTATCTGGGCTGTATATGCCTATTCCTGCTTTGGCATTTTTTGTGTTTCCATTTACACATAATCTATCTGTGTGTATGGTCCACTTTCCTGTTTTGTTGTACTTTCTGTACATTGGTTCATTTTCCAATTCATTTTATGTGAATTTTTCTGCTGTGAATATTCTTACTGCATATTCTGGTTCACTTTTTTTCTGTTATGTCTGGGTTATATAGATTTTTTCCTATTTTCTTTATTTCTTGGTATTCTTTTTTTATTTTTTCTGTATGTTCTAAGTTGTCCTTTTTGGGGGTTTCTATTTCAGGGTTCCATTTTTGGGGCAATTCATTTAATATGGTTCTTGCCATGTTTATGTGTGTTTTTTCGTGCAGGCATTGTAAGGGCAACCTCAACCTGACCTGGGATATGTCTGCTGGCAGGTATACTGCAGGGGATACTACCCTATCAGCATCCTGCCTGGGCCTGCAAGGGGACTCGAACCCCAAACTACTCACAGGAACTCACTCTAGGCTGGTAAGGGGGATCCAAAGAGAAAAGGGTGAGTATCCCCTTACCTAAGCAACTAACTATATAGCTACTGGTGATCAAACAACAGCAAACACAAAAGCAACTAGTGCTAGAGAAAGATAGAAAAGAAAGGCAGTTTAAGGGCAACCCTCCTAGCACTCTCAGATACTAGCAGAGGGGAGATCCAAAGATATATATAAGCAGGAAGATACGATAAAGGGAAACTCTCACCTAGCAGAGGGAGATCCAAAGAGAAAAGTCTAAGGGTCCCCTTTACCAGTGATACAACTATATACGACTACCTAACGCCCAACCAGGGCATGTCAGAATCCAATTATTAAAGAGAAGTGTTATGAATGAATGCATTGTTAGCAATAACGTTAGAAAATGTTTTCACATAAGAAGGATGGTATTCGAAAGTGAAAGGTAATCCTACAGTTAAAAGCGAAGGGCTTTCGGAATGTTTGCGAAGAAGTGCATGATTCCAAAGAGATAGATATTCCGAAAGAATTCTATCTCGTGGATCGGATGAACTGTGTAGTTCATGCTGATCACACCCAATATGATTACATTCTTTTGAAGTATAATCAAATCTAAAGTGATAAGTTTTATAGGACTTACTTCGAAATGAAGTTGTTCTTTTTGATTGTTTATGATGAATTGTTAAGTCAAGCAGATCAATCAAGTAGACGTGCAATAATTGAACTAAAGAACATACATGCGAATGTGCTACTTATATACTGGGATGTTCGGAGGCAAGGGCGAATGGGGAGTAGTCCGTTTAGGATCGGAAAAATAGCTAAAGTACATGTATGCTAGTTAATGACCATAGAGAATAGAGAACAAGGGTGGGGTGAAAATTGTGAATGAGAAAAAGGTTTAACAAACTAGGATTAAATCCTGAAACCTGTTTCCAAACCATATGTCGTTTCGGGTAGACGAACCCTTGTTTCACCTCTTTAAACGACGGCCCTGAGTGTCAGGGATGAACGCGTCCACATATTGAATCGTGTGTGTTGTCACCATAAGCTTTTTAGAAGCATAGAATCGACCCTGCTATTGAGTTCCTAGAAATAGATGGGGATAGTGATGGGGATAGTGTAGATGCTTCTTTTCTGAGGAAAGGCTAATAATAGAACCTGATTCCTTGGTTGGGTCCTTGTGATGTTGCTAGGACGATTCAAGGTGTTAGGGGTGACGAAGTGTTGGATGGTTCATGTGTGACAAATCTGCCGATGATTCGGGTTCTGAAGAGTTGATTCGGGTTCTGAAGAGTTGATTCGGAATTGTGATGTTCGGGTGGTTTGGGTGGTTCAGAAGGTGGAACAGATCATAAATCATGATCGTGACAGGGCACCCCTACCTGCTGTCAACCCTGCCCGACTTCTATCCCCATAAAGTAATCTATCTGATGAATGTCGGATATTGGGCTGGGTGTTTGGGTCCAAGGTTCGGGTTACCCCCAAGGTGGACTGAGGTCTCGGGCCCTACTTGAGGTGGTCCGAGGTTTCGGACTGGAGGCCCGAGACTTCGGGCTAGTGATCAGGGGCTTTGGGTCAATGACCCAAGGCTTCAGACTGAGGTTCTCGCACCGCGGGTCTGTGCTTGGTATGTGTGACGGCAGTAGAGGTGGAGATTTCGGTGAAAACAGGTTGTCCCCTGACACCCCAAAAGTGAAGTGAAAAAAAAAATAATTAATAACAACACCCACACAATGGCATAACCTCTAGACAAAACTGGCCTCAAGATTCCACCACCCAGAAACTTATTTTTGGCTAAGTGACACCTGAACCCCAATCCTAATAACTGGGATAAATGCCAAAAACAAAGCATTTCCACCAAAAAGAGGAGTAACTCCTCTAGACAATTTTGTGTTTAAGGATTCTTTAACACAAGGAAAACAAACAACCATTTGACCTAATGTTAACAGAAAACTTATCCACATCAAAATGTCCAAAATAGGATGAAACTTGACCACTAGTATGGCAGTGCAACTCCTCTGGAAACTATGGCATTAGAAATTCTTTAACACAAGGAAAACAAAAAAACTGTTTGACCTAATGTTAAAAAGGGAACTTCTCAACTTCATATTTTCCAAGAGTCAAAATGACCACCAACATGATAGTACTCCTCTTATACAATCTTGGCCTTTAGAAGCTCTTTAACACAAGGAAGAACAAAAAACCATTTAACCTAACATTGAAAGAGTCTTTCAAACCCAAATCAAGTAAGAGAGATATGGACCCTATATGGATCCTATGTTAAAAGGTGTGTTGTCACTTATGTTAAATGACTGCCCAGGAACAATGAAGATGTTTCCAGGATGTGTCACTTAGCATAGAATGGGATTCCAGAAGTTTCCAGTGAACTTCCGGCCAGGTCAGGGGGACTTGGCTTCAACTTGTGTGTTGCGCTGACTTAGTGTTCTGTCCCTGTATTTCAGAAAACCAAGTGTCTGGAACATATGGGTGAGCTGTAGCTTGTCATGGGTCGTAGCGCAGAGAAGGAGAGTAGAGAATGAAGTGTATTATGTCGATATCAGAACTGAGGAATATATAAGAGGATCGTGGGTCTATATACTAGGAGTCTCGGGGATCAGGTCCAGGGAAAATTAATATAAGCAAAACATGTTTTATGACTATCAAAAAGATTTCTAAAATATAGAAATGAGGGGGTTAAAATGGGATGACAAGGGAAGCAGAAATAAAGGGTAACAAGGTTTTCTGGGTGAGACTGGAGATCCAGGGATTGAGGCAGTCTGGGGATCAGCCTAAGAGATCCATGTCAGGGGACAACCAGGTTATCCCCCTTATTTCTTTGCTTCCATTTATTCCCCTTATTCCTTTGCTTCCATTACTATATATCTTTCTCTATATTCCCTTGCTGGCTGTGACAGCTTCCCCATGTCATAGTCACAGTAGCTATACCGTTGTTGCTTAGGTAAGGGGGTCCTTAGTTCTTTCTCTTCTGGACCTCCCTGCCAGGTAAGCAGCTCGCATGTATTTAGCTACATTAGCCTTTATATATCTACTTCTGGACCTCCCTGCCAGTTCTGGTTAGCTCTGTGGGTAGGCTTGGGGTTAGAGTCCCTGGGTCAGGCCCTGGGTAGGAGGGCAGGGCTGGGTAGTATCCCGATGTCCGGCCTCCCAGCAGATGCTGGGATCAGTATCTGAGTAGGTTGCCCTTACAATCCAAAGATCCAGAGATCAGCTGGATATGTAACTGTGACACCCTAGCTGCAACAACCAAGGTGAAACTCAAGGAAGCCAAATACTCCATACTTTCCACAGAGTTAAAATTGTTAGGAAGGAAATGAATAAAGATATGGACCTATTTTTCTTATCATTTTTCTTTTGATATTTATTTTTATTTTTGTCAGTATCCCTTATCACACTCCTACATTCCATCACACCTATCCTATTCATCCAAGTCGAGGGGAAACAAGTTCTAGACACAGTCCATCCCACCATAAAAAACATTTCGAGTCAAGAAAACTATCCAACAATGAACCAAATTGAGTCATAATCATTATTATGAGCCAGGGGGGGCACATTACCATCAAAATTCACTCAAAACATTTATCCAAGTCAAGGGAACTGCATATATGCATTCCAAACAAGCCTATGGTATCCCTAAACACCCTAGGAATCATTCCCCCAGCTCCCAATGTGATTACCTAACTCCTAGTCACTTAATTGACTCTATGGACACCCAGGGGCAAGTCCTCTCGACTTTTTCCCTATATCCCCCCCCTTCTCCATTGATCAATTCCCATTACTCCACACTTATTTTCATCCAGAAAAAGCTCCACTACTTCGGACTTAACCCCCTCTCTTATCCAGAACATTTATGAACATTATTTTTCATCATCCATCCCTAGCCCCATTTCCCATCCCTATGTTTTTATCTTGTGATATTTTTCCAAGAAAATTAGGCTCCGAAACCCCTGAACTTTTTTGTATTTAGTCTACATTGAATATTATCAAGTTTTTGAGCTATTTTTTGAGTCTTTAAGTCCAATATTCCTTCAAGGGTGCCTTTATCACACTCTGTCCAAATTCCACTTGCTGTCAGGGGACAACCTGCTTTCACTGAGTTCTTCACCTCTAAGACCTTCACATGTTCAAGGCACAAGTCTGAAGTGTGAGAACCTTGGTCCAAAGTCTCAGGTCCCTGACCCAAAGCCTCCAATTACAAGTCCAAAGTCTTGGGCCTCTGGTCCAAAACCTCAGACCACCCGAGACCTCAGCCAACCTTGGGGTATGGCCCAAACATCTGACCCAAACACCTGGCCTGACACCTGGCCTTCATCAGGGATGAAATACCTTATGGGGATAGAAGTTGGGCAGGGTTGACAGCACGTAGGACTGCCCCTGGTTGGGCGTTAGGTAGTCATATATAGTTTTTTCACTAGTAGTGAGGATCTCTAGACTTTTCTCTTTGGATTTCCCCTCTACTAGGTGAGAATTCCCTTTTATTGTATGTCAGCTCCAAATCAGCATGTCTGATCACTAGTGCAATCACAGACCGTGGTGGCTATGCATGCCTCCAGAGGTACACCCCAAGCACTGGGATCCACGTGCGTCGCTGACCCTGCTCTGAGACACGACCACCACACCGCCCTCACCAAACCATTGAGCGCATCCAATGAGGCTGTGCCCTAAATCAATCACCTGGAGGTGGTACGTGATGGACAGGTCACATGCATGTCGCTGATCTGCTACGACATGCAAGCACATGCACCTTGAAGACTGGAGTCAGACTGAGACACACCTGCAACTCGTGTCATTGTCATCCGCAGGTTCAATCACTGACAGAACCTGCGCAACATATGACTCGACCTGCTGCGCACTGAGACACCACAGCCAACCCAGTCCAAAGCCTCCATCATCCACTATGCAAACTCCATCTTTGAGGCCTGCATCCACCTCCCCGGTGCTGTTGCCCACATTGATGTTATTCCCCATGAGAATGAAGTTCTCACTGTGGGCAGCCTCTCGCCCCATGTACACATTGACACTGAGGGCAAGCCCGGCACACCTGTTTTCACCGACCAGCTGGGTGGCATGCTTGGCAGGGACACCCACAGCAGCATTGGCAAGATCTACACGGTTGACATGGGGAATAATGGATCCAGTGTCTTGTTTATGGGCATACCGAGCTCTGTCCAAGTGGGGACGTCCCATTGTCCCTGTGCCCCAACCTGGCAGCCCCAGTGCCCTGCAGCGATAGCACTCCCCCTCACTATGCTGCTCATTGTGTGGTGGTGCCCCTTGACGGTCTTCCCTATGACCTGCTGCTCAGTCATTCCCTGCAGTTGATCGCATGCACATTAATGCCCACTGCATGTCTCACTTCTGCTGCATGTACCTGTCTGGCAGGATGCCAAAGTGGTTGACTTTGGAGAATGACTTGGTGCACAGTCTAACCCGTTTAGAGACAAGAGACATACCAGGTGTCACATTAGGAGCGCAACAGATGCCAGTTGACCTGACACCTTGCACACCACCTTGGACGTCACCAGCCTTTAACCAGCGTCAGTTGGATGAGGATGGCCACATCATACCTTCAGGTGCACACTACTGGGCCCCGGTACACACACGTTTAGAGTACACTACAACCCACCATGCCCAACCAACGCACCCCGTCACCGATGCATATTAGGCCGGATCAACTGTGACTTGTGGCAGACAGTGGACCAGCCAACAACCCTACACGAGTGGCCCATGATGTACGCTTCGCACACCAGTCCCCAAGCACAGCACCGTTGGTCATTTGGCTCTGGTGTCTACCCACGTTGGGATGCAACAAGGACCACAACGTTGCGCACCCACACTGACATCCAGGTTACCCATGCCCCCTCAGACGTGGACTTGTTTCTGAGACACCCCCACAGTCACTGATGACCAGGGTGATCCATGCTGCAGGTGATGCGACTTGCTTTCAGCCAAGCCATGAGATCGGAGTCTGGGTTCATTAACGTTACCCCCTATGAGAGGAGTGACTTGCAGGCCCATGCAAAGTGGAGTCCAGGGTGGCCGAGCTGAGGGCCTGTATGGCGGTGTCCTTTGCTGCCCTGGGAACCAAGAAGGTGACCTTTGTGGAGTACAGGGATGATGCTAAGGCCACAGGTGATTCGTTCTGGGCCTCCATCAAATCCACATCCCTCCCGGCATCTGTCAGGGGACAACCCGTTTTCACCAAATCCTCCACCTCCAGGGCCTTTACACATGCAAAGCACAAGTCCGAGGCGTGGGAACCTTGGTCCGAAGCTCAGGTCCTTGACCTGAACCCTCCAAGTATGAACCCGAGGTCTCGGGCGCCTAGTACGAAACCTTGGACCACTCGAGACCTCAATCAACCTCGGGGATGAGCCCGAACATCTGATCTGAATATTTGGCCCAACATCCAGCCTTCGTCAGAGTCAAAGCACCTTATGGGGATAGAAGTCGGGCAGGGTTGACAGCATGTAGGAATGCCCCTGGTTGGGCGTTAGGTAGTCGTATA
>QMFG01000773.1:0-27521 GCA_003314545.1 Ramaria sp. MG151 | reverse complement strand
TGCTTCGGAAGTATCGCTTCGGAACGACGATAGTGTGAAATGAATGTCCAGACTGTGATCGTGACAGTGTCCATATTGTGATCGTGACAAATGACTTTTGGAATGTTTGCGAGGTATGCATAGTTCTGAAGAGACAGATCTTCCAAAGCAATTCTCTCTTGTGATCTGAATAGCTTTTGCAATTGCAAGTCCATGTCAGTCACAGTCCACAATATTACATTGTTCAAATATTTTCTAGACTGTTAACAGTGATGTGTGTACTCATTACCCCAACACTAACCCCAACACTAATAGCATGACTTAGAGATCAAGCTTAAAGCCAGAGAGGTTTTGATACACTCAGGTCTTTATTACATAAGCAGGTTGAACATTACACTCTTAAGTGATTAAAAGGGGAGAGAAAACTATATAGAAAACAATAAGATACGAGAATAAGAGAAGATAGAGAACCCTGGCATGGTAGAGGAGTAGTTGCCCAATAATTAGTGTTGAAGAGAGAAGTTCTCTAGTGATGAGCTCGGAGGGGAGAGGGTAGCGGTTAGTGGACAGCTCTGTTAGATAAATAGGGTGACGGAGTCGCATACTGAGTTTCACAAGGAACTCGAATATGGTTCGAACGTTCAGTATAGGACATGACGTTTATGTTTGGGGGTCATCTAATATCTGAGGTGATGTGGGATATGTTTTCCCCGTTCTCCACTTATAGTAGAATAGTAAGCCTACTATTCATCCGCCTAAGGTCGGCAATGATACGTCTTTTGTCCGCGTTTCCAGTCATTCATAGTCTTGTCTGTGGTGTTTCCTCGGCGTTGATACACATTTTAAATATTTTACCAAGGTGTTTTACTAGATCCAATAGATACAGATGATCCACCAGTGAGCTATTGTTTTACAGCCAAAGTAAGGCATAAGAAAGACTAAGCTGTAAGTGGAAATTACTTACTGCTAAATTGATTTGCTTGTGCACAAAACATAAATCTACGGGATGTAATTACGCCGTTATCATAAATAGCATAGGGAGTGGAGAGAACACTTGCAATCGACGTAAGACATGGCGTCATTATTTTGATCTTCCACAAGCATGTCGCTAAAATCGAGCTCTGCCGCATCGAGGTCCTGTCGCGCAATCGCAAATTTCAACCTACGGCCCCGTTGCTTTTCGCGATGCATTAGAATATGGCGAACTTGCGTCGAAAAGTGAGTTGGAAAACTCGGTAGGCGAGGCTGTAGTCGACCGTGAGAGGTCGAAGCAAATTGCAAGGAACGAAACGAAGTCTTACAATGGGAGCACTCAGGTCAAATGGTGTCTCAACACCAAAAAGATCCCTCATAAGATTGGGGGACACAGAACTTCCGATCCAAAGGATCATCTGTTCACCATTATCTGCGACACGTAAATCCCCTGACGAAATGGGAGGAAGTTGTAAAGACATTTACCAACTAGATACAGGCCATTATTCTGCATCCAGATGTAGCTGTTCCTCATGAGCGCAGGTAGCTGTATGCGGCCGGTGGTCTCGTTCGGAAAGCAGATATCGTCTGTTAAATCGTGCAAGGCTAACAACCGCGGGTGGAGGTATTGTAAAGTTGCCGCAACACCAAACGACAAGATCCTGTGAATGTGGAAATTGCGGACATCCGAAACCACATTTCGACCTAATAGAAAAGACGTATGGTTCGAGGATGATTGAAGTTCTCGGAGCAGGCACTAACCTTTAATTGCGCGACTTTTCAATATCGACAAGCAATACAACGGAAGCAGTTTAAACTGCTCTGGAAGAATTAACTGGATAATGGGTCAGAACTATTAGTATTAGTTGATACTCAGACTAAATGGTAAAATGAACCTGCGACGGCGCTGAAGACGCTGCACAATTCCTGCGGTATGCCAACAGCAGGGTAGCACACTTTTCTGTGAGTGCCTCACGGATATTCCGAAGCGGATGAGAGACCATAGAAGTAACCGCTAGGAATAAAGTGGGGTGGGGTCACAGGTAAAGCAGCGAAAATAGGATACGCAAGGAATTCACAAATCACCTTCCTTTAACCAGTAAGTCACTAAAGTCTCTTGATCGGCATGACGAAAAATGTTTCCCGCAAGAGTCGATACAGGGACCGCAATGTTACAAGTTCTTACACGACGTTCACCAGCTGCGGTTGTATATAGAAAGGCACTTTGTAAGTAGGCGTCTGTACGTTCATCCAGTAGAATTCCTGAATGTTCCAACGAAACGCAAATGGCCTTGTCTGCGTCGCATGTACCCAAATTCGCGTCAGTTACAGACCGTTTGTGGGTATTTCCATAGTACTGGACGACTCGAAGTCCTACCAGAAACCCGCTGTCAGTCAAAGATAAAACGAACTGGGAAATGGACAAACCGTTAGAGCAGCGAACTCGCATCAAGCAGTTATACACGGTCTCACGGGAGATGAATCGTCGAAGCTGAGAAATTAGAACTTCTTCGTCGAGAAATCGATTGTACCGCGGGTGGAAAAATATTTCTCCACCTGTAAGAGATGGTATAATTGCTTGAAAAGTAAAGTCAGCCGTCGACACTTGAATTTTAAACAGGAAACTCTATTCACCAATTGAACCCATGTCCATCGGTTGGGCTGGTGCTAAGAAGAGGCTCACCCCGACACCTTCCTCTGCGCATTCCTCACCCAAGTCTCTCCAAAAGGGATCCCGGGGAACAAAGAGGTTCTTTTCCTTGTCGGTGCCGTACAGGGTAGACTCTTCTTGCTCTCGATATCCGAGAGCACCGCCGCCGATCGTGGGCATGGAGGACTGAAATCCTACAATTTGACCACCACGTCCTGCCTTTAAAGAAGCAAAGTCAACATCAGCCAAGTAGAAATGCATTTGGTTCAACTTGCCAAGCAAGCCAACGAGGCGCATAAAACGGACCCCAGGGCACTTCCTTGCAAGGAAGTCTCAGCATATCGTTGAGGTATCGAATTTAGAAGACCCTCGATGACATGGCTGTGTAGTGTGCTGAGGGCGTGCATAACGTAATGAAGTGAAAATATCTACCGTGACTCTTGAGGAGATGCAAACAGCTCTTCACCAAGCGGCACAAAGACCTCATCAATGTCCGCTACAATGTGCATACTAGCTTGATCCATAAGCCTCTGCCACAATGTAAGGGTTCTGCGTGACTAACGGAGCACTCTCATTTACTATACGCACGGATAAGTTATAAAAATGCAGTGTCCGATCGAATGTAATTATCGCAATCTCACTCGCCAGTGGGAAACAGGGATTATGGATGACCGGGTGGTCGCTGGTGTCATCCTGAGTCGTGGAGCCATATAAAATATTGATCATACTCGCACAGGCGGACCGAACGAGTCCTGACTGCACCGCCTCGGAGCTAACATCAATGACGAAAACATACCGCATAGGTTGAGGCCGACGGCTGGCAGTCGACCGAGGAAGTGGTGTGTAGTACGATGGCATAAGGCGTGGATTCGGCTGAGCGGCCCAATATCCTTCAGGAACAGCGAAGTCGACGGTGCCCTTGCAAAGTTCGGGACGCTGGAAATGATCTAAACGACGGAGGGTCGGGTCGAGGCCGCAAAAGTACTCCGAGCTGACTGGCACGCAGCATGCGCCCTCTTGTCACATTTTACTGCTGTACGAACATAGTATCAAGTGCATACCTTCTGTCTCAGCCCCGCAGAAATTGCACTTCCATTTTGATCCACTATTAACAAAAACGCACCATGGATTTACGTATGCACGGCACCAAGGCTGGGAACATCGTGGGGGACCAATATCACCAAAATCGACGAGAGGGATAGCTTCCTCCTCAGGTTGTTGTTCCGCGAATGGCTGGATGGCCACTGCAAGAGGAATCTCACATGTGGCAGCAAGGTCGGAGGAGTTTGGGATTGCGTATGTTGTGAGCCGAAGAAAACGAGGGGTTGAATTGCCTGCCGGAGCGGGTGAATGGCTAGGCGGGAGGATAAGAGCAGCTGCTAACCCTGATCTATTGCATGATAGTCAGAGCCTGAGAGTGGTACTGGCTGTTCTGAGGTGCATGTCATGTATGATTGGTCAGACCATTGGGCTTGGTTTTCTTCGGAGACAGTAATCGGTGACGGAATCTGCTCGGGGTCGATACGAGACCGTAAACCTATCCCTATGTCAAGTACCAACATCATATGCAGCTAATCACATAACTTACCTTTGAAAGGTTGTCCTGCACTGTGTGGTGGCTGTCGAATGTGGCGATCCATACATCAGCGAGAGTCGGGCGGAGTTTATTTGTATAATGTTGACTCCGCTATACCAGATATTGTTTTCATATTCTCAAGACTGATGCTGTACGTGTTCCGTAGATATAAAGTACATAAGTCCAACTTCTGTAGTCTAGGATTGCAATACAAGAGTAATTGCGGAATCAATCAATATAGACTTGGATGATGACAATCACAAGACCTCTCCACGTGAAAGGCGAGTGTTCAGGTCATAGCCACTGGCGAAATGTGAAAGTCTGGCATCTATCACAAATCCCTAAAGGTAAAGTGGCGTTTGGATCACATGTAGGACCAGTCAAGCAAACACCAACCTTCTCGGAGTATGCTAAATAACGCCCGATAAATGCAAGCGAAGAGAATATTAAGAGGGATGGGCTACCTTGTAATTCTTGATGAAGTTTATCCAGCAGAATTACTCGCCGAACGATGAATTCGCCACTTTCGAGGAGTTGGTTGGGTGGGTTCTCAAATGCATTGGCATCGTCCACAGGCACACGGAGAATAACGAGCTTCATATTGGCAGTGGTCATACCTGGAGAACTTACCTATGTCAGTTCAAATCAAATAACGCTCCGCACGCAAGACGTCAACGGTGCAGACTCAGTGAATAGCTGCGGACCGGGATCGCTAACCATTAATGGCGAGGATTCGATGATGCCGTCTGCTTTGAAGCCTGTTTCTTCTTCGAGCTCTCGAAGAGCTGTTTCTTCGGGAGTCTCGCCCTCGTCGATCAAACCTAGTATGTGTTACATCATCCTCAAAGTCCAGAACATCATTGTGTGACAATGTACCGGCAGGCAGCTCTGTAATTGCAGCATCAGCATACGTAGGTATGCAAGGGGAAAAAAACCCCACCGACCTATGACAAACTTCTCCACGGGAGGACGAAACTGCTCGACTATGACGGTAGCTGGAGGGGATTTGTCCTTTGGTTGTAAGATTGCCAAGATTGCCACAGCTATCATCATCATCATCAACATCTGAACCGCATAACGGGCAAATCAAAAGTCCAACCATCAACGCCACAAGTGCCTCGTGTTTTTCTTTCGGCAGCTTCCCATAATCTCTGAGAAAAAGGTTAGTCGACAGTTCGCATAGTCCTTCAATAAGTTATAATACTTCTCTTCCTTCTTGGTCGCGGAACTTGATTTTCTTGAGCGTAATCCACTTCGCTTCCGATGCTGACAACTCATTAGTAGATATTATATGTGGGGTTCTTGACATGCTGCGCAAGGATGGGGGAGTGTTTCGTGAAGGATGATATAATGGCCGTCGACACAAATAGAGCACAGAAGACTTGGTTATACTCATATGTCGGACTGCGAAAACATCTTGACTCTGTATAGCGACATCTTGTCCCCTGTGAAGCACTGGAAATGTCTTATAATACTGCGACGTCCATTCATAAATATGCCGACAAAATCATGGAAATCATAGAGCGCGAATCCTCCAACACTGCTGACTTTTGGAAACGCGAGCACGAGGTACAAAAGCGTCAGATACAACAACTTGCCCAGGACAGGGACGTTGCCTTAAAGGAGGCAGAGAAGGCTCGGGAGGAAGCAGAGTCTTACAAGGCAGAGATAAGCAGCCTAAAAAATGACATGAGCTCGCGCGCCCAGGTTGGACAAAGAGAGGTTCAGTCATGGAAGAGCAAGTACGAGTTGGCTGTGAGACGACAAAATGAGGTCCAGGAACGACTGGGGCGAACACAAGCACGTTTCTCACACACGATAGTACCTATCGAAACACTTGGTATGTCTATTTGCAATATGTTGGAATATAATGAAGCATGATCTCTCAAAGGCTTCTTTCCTCTTTTTCCATCTTGACATCCGCATGAATACCTTTGATCTGCTTCTGGTGCATTTGATTTAATTGCACGAACTGAACTTGTGATTAGAGTCACCGATATCTATCGAACGCAATCCGTCAGCTCTTGACACCCCAGCTAAACCTGGTGCATCGTCGGCGGCTGGTCCTTCCTTCCACATTGGGTCCTCGAGCAGTGTTTGTCAGTCTGGCGATTACAGTCAAATCTAACAGTCGATACTTAAAGCCTGTCCACTACTCTGACAGACTCACCGACGAACAATGCCAGAAGATCAGCCACATTGAACACCCAAGAACCTGTAGAGTTCAACTCTTCGCAAGCAAAATCACCTTTCAATCGTCTATCTGGCGAGACTGCATCCATAAGAACCCGGTTTACACCGCTGAATGTACCTCGTGATGTTTACATGGTGCCGAAGCCTGATTCTGATTATGACTCGTGCATCACAGACGTCGAGTGGCGAGGAAAAATGTTGTTATTGTGATTCTCATAAATATGGATCGGTGCGTAATACTCATTCTTCGCAAAGGGGGTATTATTTAACTGTGACTAGATGATCACATGCGGTAGTCCAACTTGTACGATACAATGGGTATGACCTCCACAGCTTGTATCAAATTGATGGAAAGAGCTGAGCCATGTTTGTCTGGCAGTTTCATTTTCCGTGTACCGGGTTGGAGACGTTACCAGTCAACGATTGGTTCTGTAAAGTTTGCACAGGCGCGAAGACACCGTTTAAGCATTCTTCCAACACCCAGAATCACGACATAGGTCGACCATGAATACCCGACAGCAAAACTCTTGAATCTTACTCCAGTGTTATCAGTGGGTATTGGTTTCTGTGGGTACTCTCAGGAGTTCCATCGGGCGAACTATATCATATATATCAGTCTATGAAGTACAGAATCCAGGATATTAGCAAAGAGGTAATACACTTTACATAAAAAGATTGCATAGCACTGGCAGAGATTAGGAGTGCAAACGTCCGCCAGCCGTTTGAGCACTGAAAACTCCAGCTTTGCCCATTACTTTACACAGTAAAATTGGGAGTCAGGATCAGAAGTACTGCGGGGCTATCGAATTCAACGATACGCCCTTCATCGAGACCTGTGAGGGATTAAATAATTAAAGAAGGGCATACTGCATTAATGTACGGTCTTACCCTATCATAATCAACAACAGTTCTCAGCTTGTGTGCAACGGTCATGACGTGCTGCGGGCGAATTGGCTGGAAAAGCATGCCAAGTGAGCGATGTAGAGAAGGTAAAACGCATGGCACTCACTGACGAATTGTTCTCCCAATAACTTCATCCGTTGCGTAGTCAACACTGTACTCGTGTCAATGAACGTTCCAACTCTAAACTTCCCGGTAGCCAGACCTTTGCAGTTGCCTAAAAAATGATGAATCACAGGGAAAACACATGATGAGTACAAGTACCTGATCCATTACATTTTGGTGCGCTTAAGAATAACGTGTGCCATGCAAACCAATTGTTTCTCACTGGTTTCATGTTATTGGGCGTCAATTCAACACATCCCAGCGTCCTATGGGAAACTCCTTACTCCGTGGAGAAGCTTTCTCCTCCTTCCAACACCAGGAAGTCTAGATTTTGGAATACGTTTGCATTCACTATTTCCGACCCTTCTTCAGCTACGTCTCCAGATGGTATAAGATGAACACATTGGAGCGCCTCAAACTGCAATGTATATCCTAAAGACATGGTCGTATTAGCAATATTTCACAATCTCAGCATCTTCGTATTCTGCAAAGACATCTGATGGAGACCGCAGAGCTCCACTCAAAATGGTAGGATCGTCTGGAGGATTATGAGCTTAATCCGCGGTTCGACGTTCAGCACTTACGGGGAATAATGTCAAACAGCTACGAAGGTCTGTAAGACCTAAGGTCGAGATATCCAATCCATCGATCGCAATACGGCCTCAAGAGGTTTCCACGAAGAGCCCCAGAAACAGGCGAAGGCAGTCAAAATTGGAATTTGACAAATGATGACTGACAAATCGTCTAGCTTGGACTTGCTACCCAGTCCATCCAAGTATACCGACTCGTTCCTCAGTAGCTATGGGAGAGGTAAGCTTTCATTTCCAGACATAGCAAGATTTCGGAGTAGCATACATCGCCCGTCATCGACACATACACAAGTGCAAAACCGCAAGAGATGCATGCATCGATACCGGTTGCTGATAGTGCAATCACTGCCGTGACACCAACGACAGCCGCGCTGGTCAGCTGGAACCAAAGAAAAAGTCAGAGGTTTACGTCCCGCCTAGATTAGAAAGATCAGTGAAACATTCGCCAAGAGAGCAGAAGATGAAGGAAGCACTGACATCCAAAAATATGGGCTGGTATTTATGTCGTCATTTCACAACATATCAGAAGAAACTTGGATCCAGCTCCAAAGGCACGCAGGATAGCAACACCTGAATCGTTTCGCCGTAAATCGAATAAACAGGCGACCGTGCTACGGAATCAAGACGTCGCATAACCCGCGACGTCTGTCCGTAAACCTTTGCCACTGAATCTGTGGTGAGAACAGGGTACGAAATAGACCCACTATGCATACCGCTGTAATATATGTAACCTAACATAATAATAGCAAGGAAAGGTGGGAGACCACCAACAACCGTGACCGAAACGATCGTGGCAAAGGCAGACAACGCATTAACAATGCTTCGACCAAAGCCGTCAGACAAGGAACTATCGAATCCTTTTCCGGTTGTGAGTAACCATGGTTTAGACATGACATGAGCTCACCCTCGAAGTCTTTGCCGAACCAGTTCAGCAAGCGACCCCTTGCGATGGTGTTACGAAAGGGAATTTCCACGAAAAGAACAGTTTCCAGTAGACCTGCCAGGTCAAGTCCATGATTTAGAATGGAACGAAACTGGAAATGCGAAAGGCTTACGCTTATATAGCACTGTTGACGCTTGTATTCAGCCGAAGTCTGGCAAAACATATTCATGGCATAAATATTCCATAGAAATTACACAACAAACTCACACAGAACACATGGATGTTGGATGCCCGACAACATACCGACCGCAGTTATCTTTTGATGGAATGATATCAGGTGTATGCAGAGGCGCGAATATAGTTGACTGAACGCACTCCTGTATAGATACTGATATAAAAGGCGGCGGGCTTCCTAGATAACACTGCTTCAGCAGCATCGGTCCACATCCTGGAGAAGCGTATCTGTTAGTTCAGCACAAGAAACATCGTGCTACTCAAGCCAACCGTTCTCAAAGATGGAAGAAAGTGCTCCTAGGGCCATTGCGATTGCGACACAGTAAATGCGCCCACCGCAAGCGGAAATATGTCTGCCATATATCTTTACTGGTTTTATCCACCGCCTTCTGTCCGTCCTCGATGAGCTTCCTCGGTTTTTGTTTCTTCTTCTTCTCCGATGCCTTTGTCTCATCTTCAGAGCCTTGGGCCAAGGTGGAGCCCGACTCAGATTCAGGCCCCCGGCATCTTCGTATCATTGCCTCTCGCATTTGTGGGACTGCCTCCGAGGTTTGTTTCGTATCCGGATTATCCGACTGAATAAGACCATCATAACGCTCGAGGTTTGAAACGCTTGATTATCTCGAGCGAATGCCACCCTGCCATTATCTAAGGCAAAACCACATAGCCGACACTTCGAGCATACAGCCAAACATAATGTGACACCAGGAAAACGGGTGCGACCTCGAAGTAATTCGCCCTGAAGACACTTTTCAGAAAGGTGACGAGTTGTGTGGGTGTCAACTGCCGACAAGACATATTCCAATAACAGCACCAAAGCGAGTATATCGCACGGGCGAGCGACACTGAAAATGTTCGTCCGCGGACCAAACGCATGAAATATTATTTCGCACGCTGCGCTTTTTGACCTCCGGACAAGTTGAACCCCCTTTCGCCAATCTCTGATTTATCGCCATTTACGAAATTTTCAGATGGCTAACGAGCGCACAGACCTAATGGAAGAGTTTAGTTCTGATGATATAAATGTGAGATGTGGCTGTACCACAAGCGTCTTTTTGTATCTATTTTCCATTTAAGGCAAATTGAACAAAATATTGTCTAATCAGGTGTCGTAAGCTAGTAAACTGTCGTATGATTGCACCCAAATAGAATCTTACCTCGAATAGATGCACTGGGTAAGCAAGCTGTTTGTGGTATGTACGCACAAAGCCCAGGTTTTTAGAGGAGGGATATGACCTGCTAATGACGCAGTCGTGTCCGGTGGCGACCGCAGACAATGACCACCCTAAATATTGTCTTCTCCAGGAAGCACTGAGAATAAATTGATCAACAAAATGTGTTGGTATAGAGGGAGAGAGAGATAAGAAAGCTTACACAAGAGAAGAAGCGTCTTTCCAGAAGCCAACTATGCGCAGAATAGTGACTTTCGTGCTTGATATCGCTATGGACACGAGCCCCAACTCCTCTAAAAATCAAAGACACCTCTCCAACAGGGAAATTTAGTGTCACGTCTAGTAGTACAAATTTGTGTCTTGGAGTGGAAGCGGCGCCGGATGCACTTGTCCCACCTGCTCTGTCTTGTGGCCATCCATGTAACAGTTGCATTGTTAAGGGTAATAGTGAGATCCTGAGCCTCAAAAGGGGGTATGGGTGCTGCTACTTCCGCCAATCCCAGATACTTCTCAATTCTACGCAGAGACTCTAGCAACTGACCACCACCAAGAGGTCAGTCAAACACACAAGTCAAGGACTACAACTTTAGATCCTGACCTAAGGCATGTTGATAAGGGTTTCTGGTAATTGGCAGGAACAAGACTAATTTGTGATTATGGTCATTCTCGGAACATGCATTGAGGGCAAATGGGGCAGAAATAGGACTATGAGGCACCGAAGTAAAAGCAATGGGGATGGAGACAACGTTTGGCGCCTCATAACCGCGAAATCCCAGGAAGAGATGATTGTCGCGACTGCTGGCGTCCCATTCCTACCCACAAATGCGTCCGCTTCACGCCATGGATGAAGAGTGTGATCTAAGTCCCCACCATATCGTATTGAAAAGCGTCTGGTTTCACCATTTAAAAGTTGCCATAACAAGCAACATTTAGAGCGTGCATACCTCGATGACATATTTTCTTCGTTGGAAGCGAAGCTCGTTCTCCGTGATTTTGATAACCTTCCTCTCGAAACTCCGTTCCCATGTCATGAGCTGCAATCGAGAGTGTGAAGTATCGATCGAGGCTGAAAAACATAACACCAACCTTGATTATGCGAACCGTACCCAGAAACTTATTTATGAGCGATACACGCTCATCTCGGGCCTTCATGAGACTATCCTGTGCAGCGGAAACGACTTTAGGCCCAATGGTTCATGGGCAAGAAGAGGCAGGTGACACCAAGTCCAGTGAAACATGATATACCTACATACAAATCCATCAGTGTTTTTTCTGAAATCTATGAATACCGCTACCTACTAAAAACTTGTACAAGATGTCCCAATTACAATCTCGAGAGGAAAGCCTACAACATCATAAGTACCACCTTTTCCTTTTCTAAGTCGTTTTAAGACGCCAGGTACGTACCGACGAGGGAAAGGACATGCCACGAAAAGTCGTTGACACGATCAGCGTCTATAGTTATGAATCTCATTATCTGCGTTTTGTTTGAAAACTGTTCTTCTTCCTCCTTGTCCTTGAGCATTTCAGCTGCCATGAAAGAGTCAAACACAAAAACTGCGCCGACACCATAAGCTCTGACCTTGTCCGGGAACAGTTTCCGACTGTGAAGAGGTGGGGAAGGAGGATTCAACATCTTTACGGACCAATGTTTTAGAAAAGAGGGTCGAACTAAGTTGCATCCGCATCCTGACCTGAAGAAGAAATATATTAGAAAGAATGCTGCGCGTCCGAGTAAGATCATACTTGGAGGGTTGTTGTGCTGACACTCCACTGAGACGGTTACTATGATATACTTAGGTCAGAACGGGTGTGAGGGCTTAACTATCAATGCTCGCTCAAGAAGAGGAGAGCTATCGACAAGAAAAGCCCTGTGCAATACACCGATCTTCATCGAATATCTTTGGCACCCTTCGACTCGTTCACCTGCAGAAACCCCACAGAACGTTTTAGGAAGAACGCGGGCACATAGGAAAGCAAGGCGGAAACAATTGTGAAGGCGAGCAGATTTATGAGTGCGACACTATTGACTTCCATTAATCCGCATATGAGAGTCCAGCCTGATCTGCTGTTAGGGTTCCATTGCCAACTGCGACGTGCCCCGAATAGAAAGGCAGGGAGAATCGTTAAAGGTCGGAATTTCACTCGCCGCATTTGCCATGCGCATCCGGTGGTATAATGTAGTCGCACGCATACTGGCAGTGATAATCGGTAAGTTGCCAATTGCCAAGGATTCAACAGCCACACCAAGCATAATCACATTGGTGTTGTACGAGAAGAGAACAAAGTCAAGCACGAATGCGTCTGGAAGCTATCGTCAGACTACTTTACCGCATGTCTTGGAAACGTCGCCTACCCGAGATTCCGCATACATTGTCATAAGTGTGAATTGTAGAAGCCTTCGGATTTTTCTCGGCGTATATCTCTTCGGATGGAAAGTGAAGCCTAGAACCTCTGGGCGCAGCACTGGACTCCATCACGAAGAGGAATCTCAAGAAAAGGCTTGTGTACCATAACCCCAGACCTTCCGAAGCTTCTCCAAACAATATTGTATATCATCGATCTCGGGCAAGACAGACGCCACGAACGAGAGTATGAAGGCGGGCTGGCGCACTCAAGGTCGACAGGTGCACGATAGCCCACCCAATGGTGAGGAAATTCTACATCTTGAAGAACAAGCGCAGTAAGTATCACAATGTAGACATCAAAGAGAATACGGAGAAAAAAAAGCAAGGATTCTTCTGAATCCCGCGAGGCTAAGGAGTAGCCGAATGCGGTAGTGTCCGCCGCAACAAGCACAACAGAAATTGCAAAACGGATAAAAACTTTTTTAGACGAGCCTGACGTTTACAAACAGGTCAGACACAGGATGAGGGGCCGCCCCTCCGAAGCAACATCGTGTCATACGGAATTCCTGCTGCATAGCCAGACAGCGAAAACAATAATTTCACCCACCCTGGCCTAAAACATCTCTTCATCGATTGGGTTTCCGTCTATCAGATCCGCTGGCCTTAAAAAGGGTCACCTTCGCCATCACCTTCGCCAGGATGTTCGGGCCTCGTCAACTGAATGGTACGAAGCTGGGAGTCCTATCTTGCCGCCATATGGAGGGCACAGCCAAAAGAAGATGCACTGCAAAATAACGTTAAGCAAGTAGGATGGGAACAGTGAAGTGAAATCGAAAACATCGTACTCCGATTGTCAAAGCAAGTGTAGAAACCACATCCTTAGGCGTTTGATCAACCGATATGCCGTTCTAGTTCCCACGCCACATGGCATTTATCCGATGGTCTCTCATCCCTCGCTATGCTAGTGAGCCATCGGTGTTAAAGATATCTATCATAACAGATGCAAATTGGGCTTTTGTAGAATAGTTTTTTTTCTTCTCTCTTTCCCTCTTTGTTGAGCAGGAGCAAAAGACATATATCATTACAATATTTACACCTTCGGGGATTTACATGGAACTTGATCTTGATTGGAACCACGTACCATACACAGGTCAGAAGAATGATTATGAGTTATTGGATATCCAATGGCCTACGTGGAGAATGTTATACCTAGTCAATTAAGATCAGAGAAGCATCAGAAGACATATACATCCGCGGCGTT
The DNA here is from genome assembly GCA_003314545.1 of Ramaria sp. MG151. Taxonomy (NCBI): domain Eukaryota; kingdom Fungi; phylum Basidiomycota; class Agaricomycetes; order Gomphales; family Gomphaceae; genus Ramaria; species Ramaria sp. MG151. Next base: position 13,657 of record QMFG01000773.1, on the reverse strand, counting down.
GACAATAAGCCAGCGTTCAGAGTAGACGCCGTTTAATGCTGAAACCATTAATCACTTGTTTGAGATCAAGTGTTGGCTGCAGACGTTCTTTAAACTCTAGATGGTTCGGACATGAAAGCGCTCACCGCGGCCATACAGCACAAACACAGAAGATGCAGTTTATGATTTTTTGGTGACGTTTTCTACTTACGAACTTAATAACAAGTGCCCGCAACTGGACTTGCCCTATGTCATCAGTGTAATCAATAATTTAAGACCAATATACAATTCAGACCGAGATAAGTAGTGCATTTGGATACCCTGACAGTGCTCTTCGTATCTCTGTTGTTGGCGGATTTAAACCTCAATAAAGGTGACAGCTTGCATGGTACCATGGTCTTGGAGCCTGAGATGAGAAGGTACTGAGTGTGTGGTGTTCCCCCCACTTACATAGGGTAAACCAATGATCGCCCTTTAGGTACCTGTGATTTAATATAAGGAGAAGGAGAATATGATATTCTGTGAATGTAGGTCTTATGATACAAACGTGATGTCTCCTTACTGTAAGCACTTAATGTAGTAGTTTGGACGCGAAAATGCTCACTGTGGTCACAAGCAAGCACAAAAGATGTAGTTCATGATGATCGCCCCACTTACATAGGGTAAATCAATGATCGCCCTTTAGGTACCTATGATTTAATATAAGTAGAAGGAGAATATGATATTCTGTAAATGTGGGTCTTGTGATACAGATGTGATGTCTCCTTACTGTAAGCACTTGATGGAGCAGTTTGGACGCGAAAATGCTCACTGTAGTCACAAGCCACAGCACAAAAGATGTGGTTCATGAATGCTTAGTGATGCTTGTTACACTAGAAATTAGTAGGTCTGGGTATAGTAGCAAGTGCTCGCACATCATTGGACTCACGCCAGACGTCAACATTCCCACCAATGGTTAGGACTGTTTATACAACTCAGACCAAAGAAATCAGTGTAATTGGTGGTTTGGATGTGCGGTGTACCCTGATGATGATTACATCTTTGTCCATGAACCGATGCGAATATTGATAGACTGACGCTTTACATCGTACCGTGGTCCTGAGGCTGAGGGCGCATTGCGTTTGTAATGTTGTGCCTACCTACTTGGGTCTAACCAATGGTAGCCCTCTCAGGAGTCAGAAAAGAAATCAAACGAGGTGCAATTCAAATTCGGAGCTCAACCTGAACGCATACAAGCGGACTTGGGTAATACTCCTTTTTTCCCCTGTGCAAGACTGACGCTAATGAGATGTCAACCTCAGTCAGCGACTGTCGAGCAAAGTTCCTGAAACAATAAATAAAGAGAGTAAGCTCGAATGGTAAGTTTAGATTCCCGGAATACTCTTAGGGCTTACTGCCTTAAAGCAGAGCATCGAAAGCCACTAAGATAGGCAGCACGACGTAGTGAGACAGGAGTTTGACATTGCTCTTTTCCTCAAAGACAAGAGTTCGCAGGCACCCAACAATGCTAACAAATATTCATTTTTTGATGACCTTGACGAAGCGCTGAGCACTGTCAACATCAGACAGACAAAAATTATTTATATAATAGAGCATGACAGGTACGGGATTCGGATATACGAACTTTGTGATGCTGTGAAGCCATCGGAGTTGGACGTGATGGTCACGTGCTTTGAGGCGTTACAGTCGTTTCCGCTGTTTCAAGAGGTGTACCTGAGCCGTTCCACCGAGCCAAGTCTGGTGCAAGCGGCCAACACTCATACTGTTTACCGAAATGAGAAAACAAGACAGGGTAACACATCGGATGGTACACGCAATGCGTGATGGGCGCAGCATACTCCAACCCTTCGTTGTCGGCAGAGAAAGGGGAACGACGAGCGCCATTCGGACAGACGTGGGGGACAAGTTTGTCGACAATCTCTACGCTGTCACCAGCGGCAACAAGACAGTTCAGTTGTGCTGTTCGTCCCTAAGGATGTCACAGCGGACCACCGGCAAAAGCCTAGCGGGGTGCATCCGTGTTTCCAGCCAAGCAGGAACCACCGCCATCGATTAGGATTAATAGGCGTCTTCGTAGTCACGTGATCCCACTAGGCGACTAATTCAGTTCTATTATTGACTGCGCCGAAGGTCCGTCACTGCTATACACAAAGCGTCTCTGCAGCTTGGCTAACACGGGGCCCGCGCATCTAGATAGTTCTCTACATTTATCCTGTTTGGGAACGACGGCCCAGAGGCCTTCCTGTGTCGAACTAGAACCTGGACCTTGGAAGCAAGATGCATGCCACCAGTCCATCATTTCTTAGGAATGAATTGTTGGATCTATAATTCAAGAAGGCAGTTTCCCTGCTTCTCTGGATCCGCGCTTACACTGCCAGGACCCCATCACGTTTGAGATGCCTCCTCATCCTAACGAGTCAGAATGTGTCCCCTTCCAATACCCGTCTCCGCATTTTTTACACTTGCTGACCCCTCGGCAAATTTCCTCCCGTTCACTATAGCCACTACTCGCACTGCCATCTCAGCCAAGTCTGGTATAAAAGCTGCACGCTGACACCACCTCCCAACCAGAAGAGCTCGTAGATTCCCTCTTTAACATGCGGTTCACTTCCCTTCTCTCTGTATCGCTCTTTGGGGGGCTCGCTTCCCAGTTGGTCACTGCCAACCCGGGTGTCCCGATCAAGCCGCGCAGGACGTCATCTATCCTGAGCAGTATGTTTCAGAGACCTCAAGCTGCTGTCTGTATTGTTGACAAATTTGATGTTTAGCTCCTGCCGCACAGCCTAACCTTCCTTCTCTACCTCAAGCGTCGCAGGCAGCGACAGCTGTGTCTCTTAATATCACTAATATCCAGGGTGACATCCTGTGAGCCACTAGCATATATTCCTAATCAGGAATTTACCCTCCCCTTCCTCTAGTATCGGCATGAAGAAGAAAGTGGAAGTATTCTTCTTCTTCCATATCCATAATGCCAATGGTTTCAAGAAAGGTCTCAAAGGCCTTGCTCCCTTGATCACGACGACCACTCAGTTACTTCAAGTCTCAACGCAACCTAGTGCTGCTATCAACGTTGCCTTTTCCTTCACTGGCCTCACCACTTTAGGAATGAATGATACCTTGGGCGACCCACTCTTTAGTAACGGTCAATTCAACGACTCAACCAATCTCGGTGACCCAGGAACTGTTAATTGGGTCCCAGTGTTTAAAGGAACAAACGTTCACGGCGTATTTCTGCTTGCATCTGACTCGATCGGCCTGATCAATTCCGAGATCTCGACTATAAATAGCCTTTTCGGCAGCTCATTACGCCATCTGTACAGCTTGCAAGGCCAAGTTCGTCCAGGAAATGAGGAAGGCCATGAGCGTAAGTCTTCATCTACATTGCAAAAAGCCATTGCCGATCTTTTTTCCCTCTAGATTTTGGTTTCATGGACGGCATTAGCCAGCCAGCAATCACTGGTTTCACTGCGAATCCCACGCCTGGCCAGGTCGTCATAGACCCAGGCCATATCCTTCTTGGAGAGACCGGTGACGTCACCACCCGCCCTCCATGGGCCCAGGACGGTTCATTCCTCGCTTTCCGCCAGTTGAAACAGCTTGTTCCCGAGTTCAACAAATTCTTGGCCGACAATCCTATCATAGAACCAGGGCTCACAACCCAGCAAGGCTCTGATCTCATGGGAGCACGTATGGTAGGCCGCTGGAAGAGTGTGCGTCATTGATTCTTTTAAACTTTCACGGGGCGTTTCTCAAGTTTTATGTTTTTGGCTGTCAGGGAGCTCCAATTGATCTTGCTCCGTTGTTTGACGACCCTGTACTCGCAGCGGATCCTCAACGCAATAACAACTTCACGTTCGCTCACCCAGGAGAGGATATTAGGGCCAACCAGACACGATGCCCCTTCAGTGCACATATCCGGAAGTCTGCCCCCCGAGCCGATTTCGCCACCGTTAATATTAATAATCACATCATCAGGGGTGGTATTCCCTACGGTCCGGAAGGTGAAGCAGATGTATTTTATATACAATGCAGCGTCGGATTTCTGATGTAATTGATTGTAGTGACTACCGAGGAAGCTGAGTCGAACACTACTACTATCGAGCGTGGGCTTGCATTTGGTTCGTACCCTGGAAGATGGATTGTTCAGCTATGCTAAACCCAATTCATTTAGTCGCTTATCAATCCAATATTGGAAATGGATTCCACTTCCTCCAACGGAATTGGATTAACAACCCTGGGTGAGTGTTTACACTAACCCTCTACCCCTCTACTTTACCGTGTATTGATCTTCCACGCTTTCCTAGCTTCTTCTTTAACAAGGAAGTCCCACCTCCAGGTCCGGGCTTTGACCCACTTCTTGGTGCAAACGCTGGACAACCACGTCTCGTGGTTGGTCTTGACCCCACAAATACCAACAAATCTATCACTCTCGTTACAGATTTCGTGGTGTCTCGTGGTGGGGAGTACTTCTTCTCCCCCTCAGTCTCTGCAATTGCCACCGTACTCAGCGCCTAATCGCGTGTGTTGTCACGCATACATCTTTCATTCTATATCAGTGGGTCTAATCTTAATTATATTCGAAAACTAGAACTTTGCATATTATTCCTACTGTATCGTACCTCGGACTAGTTGGGCGTGTTAAATGTTACTTTGTTGCTATCTGTTTGCAGACGCCTTCGTGCATGAGGAAGCTTGTATGAACCCGATCCGCTCCCATGTCTGGATCACGTAAAACATAGAGAAAAGTATTGCCTTCCACACTGGACGTTCTTAGAGCAATGGCTCATAGTCTCGACTATATGTTGGCGAGGCCACGCTCACATACAACCATGTCTATGCTTACCTCGTCAAACTGTCAGAGGAACTCACAGCAAGACTCCAGAGTCACAACCGTCAAAGCATCTTAAACATAAATTAGACCACCAAGGGACCGTTGTTCTCCCTGATACAGGTGATTTGAGGTATACTTCAGTGTCCTAAAATCCGTGTAGGTGAAAAGAGACGTGAGTTTGCCGTGAGTTTGACTAGAAAGGTTGAAGTGACTGAAATTACTCATTATAGATATCATACGACAAGTCCCAGGTTGACGTGTTACATATCTTCAACACTCCATGCATGCGCTTCGTTACCAGATCGTTTCCTCGCATTGAGTGACTGGAACAACTTCTTTTCGAATCCATTTGACCGGTCTATGGAGGATCACAGGATTAACAATCAAGATTGTAACAGCATGATTCTATACGCACCCACTCCGTCCCATCGGTATCCTGGCTTGATACCGAATCGATTGGGTGGTGGGGTTGGCCCATTGTACGTTGGTTTCCGTGGACCCTTCGAGGACCGTTTCTGGGTGGGAATACAATGAGAAGGTGCTCAAAGAATTATGATAGCTTACTTACTGTAAGGAATGCAGCAGCGGGGTCATTCCATCGCTGCTGAGCTTTCTGCTCTTCATTGAGCTCAGCATCATCCGCATATCTTGACAAGAAGTGAAGCATAAGTCAGGGGGATATAAATTCTTATAAAATCCGAAAGACACACCTCGCCAAACCTCGAGATTTCTCTTTCTCAAGCTCGGCTTTCTTTTTCTCTGCTTCATCTCGCTGAACAAGACCCTTCCCCCATTCCATCTTCCTAGCCTCACGCTCTTCTTGTTCTCTTCGTAGTCTTGCAGCCTCCGCCCTTGCTGCTTTAGTGTCGATTTTCCTTCCCGAGGTATCTCTGTAAATGGTTTCTTCTTCCTCCACCGGCTTCTCCGCCCTCTCCGCTTGCTTCATGCCAAACTTCTTCTTAATCTGCGCAGTTGTTAAGAGACCTCCAATTTCAGGTTCCTCTGTCTCTACAACTGTAGGCTGCTCATCGGCTGGGGGTGGTTCCTCAGGCTTGATACCTTCCCGCACTGTCTCCCATCCTTCGCCAGCCTTCCGTTTCTTAAAGCTCCGATCACTAGCGACAAGAACCTCAGTTTCTTCATCCGCCTCTTCGCGGCGCTGGTCTCCCCATCCTCCATCCTCGTCCTTTAGGAGATAGCCGCCCGAAACACCTGCCTCATCTGCCTTGCGTTTCTTCTTCTTCTTTTGTGGACCCACGCGTGCTAAAATGGCATCCGCCTTTGGCCCGGACATGTACTTTTCAGCCAGATAAGCTTGCATCGCTATGTGAACGTAGTGGGGCGAAGTCCAAACTCTTGGCGCTACCACAAACGTTACCATTGTCACATGTTTGTCACACAGCGTTCTCGCCTCCTTCATCAAAACTACGAAACGCTCGGCCCACACAAGACGGATCCGCTCCTCGAAACATTGGGCTCTTCGTCCAATTACAAAGGAGCCTGTTGATGTATGTGAAGGGTTCGACACAGGCGGGATCAGTCAGCTCGGTCGCTGCGACTCTTAAGCTTCGCTGAAGTTTGCTACACGGCCTTTTAATGGGAGGCCCTTCATCAAGACCCTCGCCTCCCATATCTGCACACTTGACAGTTCCAGGCGACTATGAGACAATACTGGAGCTTTTGGAAATTCGAGAGCCGGTTCAAGTAAGGCCGATGTGTCGTGTGGCGGTCGCAGTTTCACGATGTGGTTCGGTTGAGCAGGAAGTCAAGGCCGATGTGTCGTCTGGTGTTTGCAGCCTCACGACGCCGTTGATGGGGCTTCTGTTGAGCAAAAAGTCAAGGCCGATGCCCTTCGCATGGATTCGTGACTAGATCAGAACCTGAACCAATGCCAGCAAACACCCAAACATCACCACTACAGAGCAACAAGCTGCTGTAGAATAGGAAAAACTGGATAGAAGGACATGTAAAGAAACTTGCTTATGAATTAGTGATGAGTTCCTTGTGTTTATAGATCAAGGAATGATGGCTCACCAGGGGACTCCAGAATATTATTGAATCTAAGGTGGCAATTAGAATCATCAATCTACAGTGCAATTTCTTCAGAACTTATGCTGAAGAAAATGTAGACAATGGAGAACATATTTGCAAACTTAGGAAACTATAACAGCAGTTAAAGTTGTGAGAACAATTAATTCCTGAAGATGATTTTACTAATACACTTCTCACTTCACTCCTGGACTCTTGGTCAGTGTTTATAACAGCTGTTAATGTGGGAGGCATTCCCTCTATATCCAAGGTATTAATAGCCTGGATCCTAGATGAAGAAAGAGCCCAGAAGGCCAGTAACTCTTGACAAATGGTACTTAAGGTACAATAATGTCATCAAAAGTGCAACAGCATTGCAACAAAAGAAACATGCTGAAACTGCAGCAAGGCCAACTAATAAAAAACTGTAATATCAATCTCACATCCATCCCTAACCATGGAGAGCAGCTGTCAGGGGACAACCAACTCTTGTTGAGTTCTACACCTCAGAGACCTTCATGCATTCAAGACACAAGTCTGAAGTGTGAGAACTTAAGTCCAAAGCCTTGGGTCATTGACCCGAAGCCTCTGATTACGAGTCCAAAGTCTCAGGCCTCAAGTCCAAAACCTCAGACCACCCGAGACCCCAGCCCACCTTGGGGGTGACCCAAACATCTGACCCAAACACCCAGCCCGACATCCGGCCTTCATCAGGGATGAAACACCTTATGGGGATAGAAGTTGGGCAGGGTTGACAGCATGTAGGAGTGCCCATGGTTGGGCGTTAGGTAGTCGTATATAGTTTTTTCACTGGTAGTGGGGACCCTTAGACTTTTCTCTTTGGATTTCCCCTCTACTAGGCATTTGAGAGCGCTAGGAGGGTTGCCCTTACAGTGGGGACCCTTAGACTTTTCTCATTGGATTTCCCCTCTACTAGGTGAGAGTTCCCCTTATTTGTATTTCCTTACATATACATATCTTTGGATATTGTTAAATGGCATGTTGTCACTGATGTTAAATAGCAATCTGGGAATGATGAAGATGTTTCCGGGATGTGTCACTTAGCATAGAACAGGGTTTCAGAAGTTTCTGGTAGACTTCCGGCTGGTCAGAGGGACTTGGCTTCAACTCGTGTGTTGTGCCAACTCAGCATTCTGTCCCTATATTTCAGAAAGCCAAGTATCCAGAAGGTATGGGTGAGCTGTAGCTCGTCATGGGTCGTAGCATAGAGAGAGAGAGAGAGAGAGAGAGAGTAGAGAACAAGGTGTATTAAGTCAATATCAGAATTGAGGAATGTACAAGAGGGTTGTAGGTCTATATACTAAGAGTCTTGGGGATTGGTTCCAGGGATGACTAATATAAGCGAAACATGTGTCATAACTATCAAAAAAAGATTTCTAAAACATAGAAATGAGAGGGTTAAAATGGGATAACAAGAGAAGTGAAAATAAAGAGTAACAAGGTTTTCTGGATGAACCCGGAGATCTGGAGATTGAAGCAGCCTGGAGATCAAACCAAGAGATCTGGAGATTCAGAGATTGGCCAGATGCGTGACTGTGACAGATTTCCCCTCTACTAGGCATCTGTAAGTGCCAGGAGGGTTGCCCTTACATCCTCCCTTTACATTACCACCTATAATCTCCATAGCTATAAAAAGCTGTTAGTTTATATAGTGTAGTATTGTGGACACTTTGGTCATGTAGGCATTATATGTATCTATGTGGTTTGTCTTTGACGTCTGCCATGTGTCTATTGTTATTATTATCTATCCTATGAATATCAGATTACATAATCACTCTGATGGATCAACAGAGCCGCTTAAGAGAAAACAGAAAAACAAAAACAATCACACAGGATCCATAACTTCAATTCAAGGCTAGCAGCCTTGGAAATATTTTGTTTATTTTTAGATTTAACCAGCCAAACAACCCCAAATGCAATCAATTATGAATGATCATGAATGCATGTATACATACCATTTGGACATGAATGGGCTCAAATAGCCAACAATTGGCAGCTATGTGACTCTGAAATGTTACCAAAGATAAATATGGTAACCGGAAACAATTTCTATTCACCCCTATTGACGCTGATCCATGACTGAAGCCCAAATGCTTCCATTTCATTTAGGACAAGTGCCTGGACCTGCGAATGGAGTTTCAGAAATTTTCTCTTCGGTTTTCTTGTTCCTTCAACTCAAAAACAATTGTAGTTTGCATGATTTGTAGTTCTCAAAGCTCACAGATCAGTTTCAGAAGTTTTAAGCTGTAGTTAGTCCCAATTTAGTGCAATCCTTCTCGCATATAGATCCCAACCCTAGAACCACTCCACCACCCCTATATTTCTCATTCACCCACAAGAGACTCACCCTAGATACTGTTTTGTTTAAATACACTTGTAGTTCTTATCAAATATTAAGGCAGTAAAACTCTACCAAGTGCTCTACATTCTGAATCTTTTGCTCAATATCTCTGCAACCGCTTTTCTACTAGCAAATTGTCACTGGCCATTTGCTTTCAATTCAAAGCTATTATTCAACTCAATAGTTGCTTCAATTCTGTTAAGTTGAAGCTTTATCTCTATCTACTAAGGTTGTGTTACTGCATGCAATCTTTAAGTGCTGACAATTTGCACCCGCATCAGCGCATCCCCCACATTTTAATACATATTCACTTAGATTGCAAAAGAAGCACCTATCTAGCATATTCAAGAAACATTCATAAAAAGCTCAAACAAATATTAAATAAAGCACAAAAATCACACAAAATATTTCAATTATATTTCTTATTATCTATATCTGTGTATGAGTCTGAGGCTTTCTGAGTCTCCATTCTTTTCACTATATCATCCAACAAAAGTATAGACTTATTAAGGTAGAGGTCACCAGGAACTGGCACCACTTACATAAGTGCCCATTTTCTTCAAATTGCTACTAGATATTAGGAAAGGGATAAAATACAAATTTAGCTCCTAGAATATGTTTAGCATATTACTTACTAGGACTTGTTACAGAGACTTTAGAAAAAATAAAATAAAACATAGAACTGAGTGACTAGTAGCAATTTTAAGGTCAAAATATCAAAAGAAATTTTTTTTTTTAGTAAACCCCAGGCAAATCCTAACATTTTTCATCTTTCATGAAGAAAAATTTTCAGATCACGTGACCTCAGCTATTCACCCATAAACATCTTTGGTGCACTTTCCCAGGCCTCAAAATTCAGATGGAGATTTAAGTTCAGATTTTGTCCCAAATAATATCTTGGATGAGTTGGAGAAAGCTAGTTCTATCTACAATGCAGAATTACATTTTGCTACTGTTGACAATATATATTATAACTAATTTCCAGGCAAATTCCAGCATTTTTCATTCTTTGGGAAGAGATTTTGCACTCACGTGACATAAGCGTACATTCTATACTATAAAGCGACTGGCTTATTTAATTGCTTTGTCATTAGGCTGAGTTTCAATTCATCATGTCACCTGGGCCATTCTATACTATAAATTCTATAATAAGAAATGGAATAGAAGTTTTTTTATTTATTTTATTTTGTATTTTATTGATTTGTTGTTGGTTTTTCTTCAAGTTTATTTGAGGCGAGCTTTAAGTGCCAATGAGATAATCTAAGCGAGATATGTATTCTAGCACAGGGGATGCGCTGATGGGGGAGCAAAGTGTCAGCGCTTAAAGTTCGCGTACAGTGACGCGGACTTGTAGATAGAAAGATAACAGTAACTTAACAGTTTTGAGATAACTGTTGGGTCCAATAGATCACTTGAGTTGATGACGAACAGCTGGTGACGATTCATTAACAAAGCAAGGGTTGTAGAGATATCAAGCAAAGAGATAGAGAATATATCAGAGATGTGGAGGTTATACTGCCTTAGATTCTGATGAGAATTACAAGCGTACTTATAGGGAGAGCTAACTAATAATTGTCCTTTGTGTTTCCAAGAAGAATAATGGGGTGATGGAGCGATTCTGGGGTTGCAGTCTACATGGGGGGAGTGTAAGGGCAACCCTCCTAGTGCCCACAGGTAGCTAGTAGAGGGGAAATCCAAAGATATATATGTGTAAGAAAATACAGTAAGGGAACTCTCACCTAGTAGAGGGGAAATCCAAAGAGAAAAGTCTGGGGATCCCTGCTACTAGTGAAAAGAATATATACGACTACCTAACGCCCAACCAGGGGCACTCCTACGCGCTGTCAACCCTGCCTGACTTCTATCCCCATAAGGTACTTTGACCCTGACAAAGGTCGGATGTTGGGCCGAGGGTTAGGATTGGATGTTCAGGCTCTACCCCGAGTTTGGTCGAGGTCTCGGGTGATCCGAGGTTTTGGACTAGAAGCCCGAGACTTTGGGTTCGTACTTGGAGGCTTCGGGGTCAAGGACCCGAGGCTTTGGACCGAGGTTCCCGCGCCTCGGACTTGTGGTTCGCATGTGTAGGGGCCTTGGAGATAGAGGATTTGGTGAAAACAGGTTGTCCCCTGACATCAGCCCCTTCCGAGAGTGCTGCTTCCTCGAAGCACGAGCCATAATGGTGTCAAATGCTGTCGAGCGAACCCTCTGAGGTGTCCCGGAGTGTGCTTGATAGAACTCTCAGATTTTGTCCAGGGCCGAGACGTCTGTTTCCGCAACCCAAGTGTTCTCCTCATACCCATACCCTTCCCATTTGATCAGGAACTGTAGTTGACCTCTGTGGAACTGACTGTTGAGGATCCATTCCACTGTGTAGTGCTCGGCCCCATCTACAATTTCGGGTGGGGGTGGTGGTTTGGACTTCTGACCAGAAATGGAGTCTTCAGGTGCCGGGAGGAGTTTGACAACATTGAACACTGGGTGTAATCGAGCCATTGACTGTGGTAATTGGAGGCGGTATGCATTGCGTCTAACTTTTTGTTGGACAATGTATGGCCCGAGGTAGCGGTGTGCGAGTTTTGGGGATGGTTGGGTCGTCCGAATGTCCAAAGCGTCCAGAAACACTTGGTTGCCCACCTTGTATTCCGGTGCTGGGGTTCGGCGTTGGTTGTAGTACCGAGCCATATCATCCTTTGCCTTGGCTAACGCTGACTTAGCTTCCTCTAATGATTTCTCCATTCGGTCTTTGAACTCATTCACCGTCTCCATGTGGGATTCGGGCTGTCTTGGTTCGAATCCCATCCGAGGGTGTTGGCCTGTGTCCAACATGAAAGGTGTCTCTTGGGTCGCAGAGTGTACATGGTTGTTGTATTGAAACTCTGCAAGAGGGAGGAGCTCGTCCCAATCACCCTGGCGTTCATCAATGAAGATCCAAAGGTACTGGTCTAATTCCTGATTGACACGTTCGGTCTGCCTGTCGGCCTGTGGATGGTAAGCTGTAGTGGCCACAGGTTTAATACCGAGTAGTCGGTAAAGTTCTCGTGTAAACTCCGAGACGAATTGCGGGCCTCGGTCAGAGACAATCTGTCTCGGTAGTCCATGCAGCTTCCAGACATGCATGAGGTAGAGTTGAGTGGCTCCCAATGCTGTGACCGTAGTGTTGGTTGGAAGGAAGTGGGCTCGTTTGCTCACCGAGTCTACCACATTCATGACTGCGTTGAACCCTCGGGCATCCGGGAGTTCGACAATGAAGTCGACACTAATTGTGTCCCATCGGTGCTCGGGGATCGGTAGTGGCTGTAGCTCTCCCATTGGTGCACTCCTTTGTGGCTTAGTGCGAAGGCATAGGTCGCAGGTCTTCACATACTGTCCAATGTACCTGGACATCTGTGGCCACCAGTAGTTCCGAGACACGAGTTCTAATGTCTTCCACCTCACTGCGTGCCCAGCTACTCGGGTGTCATGGTGTTGAAACACGATACATTGCCGAAGTTTGGGGTCGTTCCGTACGTAGGCTTTCCCCTGAAACAGCAGCAGGCCATCTCGTTTGGACCACTCCGAGGCTCTTACTGCACGTGAGTGTCCTTTCCGAAGCTCCGAGATAGCCTTGGTCACTGATTCCTCCTTGTCCCTGTCTCGGGTCATCCTTCGGATATCCCGAAGTATGTCCCGTTCTTCACCTACAGCAGCAAGTCCTTCGAGGGTTCGAATGGCGAAAAGTTTGGGATGGAGCAACGTTTGGTCCTCATTGTTGTTCGCTCTGGATCTGTGGTCAGGCCTTCGGGATAAGGCATCGGTTTTCCCCATAGTTCGGCCAGGCTTGTGGTGGAGCGTGAAGTCAAAACGAGATAGGTATAGCGACCATCGAGCTTGTCTTCAGTTGAGCTTCTTTGAGGTTCGGAAGTACTCTAAATTCTTATGATCTGTCCAGATCTCGAATTTGAGTTGTGCTCCTTCCAGGAGGTGCTGCCATTCCTCTAGGGCTCGGATTATGGCCAGCATCTCTTTGTCATGAATCTCGTAGTTCCGCTCCACTGGACTAAGACTTATGGATAGAAAGGCTATGGGGTGCCACCTGTCACCCTCGGATTGTTGAGAGATGACCGCTCCCGTTGTGAAGTCTGAAGAATCAGCCTCCACTCGGTACATCCGAGTGTCATCTGGGAATGCCAGGACCGGGGCCGAGGTGACGAGTTCCTTGAGTTTGCGAAAGGCTGTGTCCTTGGGTTCACCCCACTTCCAGGTATCCCCTTTCTTTGTCAGATCAAAAAGGGCTTGGGCGTGGTGCGAGAAATCCTTGATGAACCTTCGGTAGAAGTTCACAAACCCGAGGAAGGCTTGCACCTCCTTTCGGGTCTTCGGAGTTGGCCAATCTGTAACTCCTTTAACCTTAACCGGATCCATCTTGGCATGTCCTTCGGAGATGATGAGTCCGAGGTATTTGATGGATGTACGTTCGA
>QMFG01000772.1:0-103942 GCA_003314545.1 Ramaria sp. MG151 | reverse complement strand
TTCGGATGGTTCGGATGGTTCGGATGGTTCGGACGGAGGAACAAATCGTAAATCATGATCGTGACAGTCCCCTGACAGGCACTCCTACACACTTGTCACGATCATGATTTGTGTCCTACTCCACCTTCCGAACCATCCAAACAACATTCTTCCAAATTGATTCTTCAGAATCCGAATCGTCGACAATTTCGTCACACATGAACCATTCAACATTCCGTCACCCTTGACACCCTGACTTGTCCTAATAACATCACAAGGACCCAACCAAGAGATCAGGTTCTGTTATTAGCCTTTCCTCAGAAAAGAAGCATCTACACTATCCCCATCACTATCCCCATCTATTTCTAGGAACTCAATATCAGGGTCGATTCTATGCTTCTAAAATCTTATGGTGACAAGACATATGATTCAATATGTTGACACATTCATCTCCGACACTCAGGGTCGTTGTTTAAGGAAGTGAAACAAGGGTTCGTCTATCCGAAACAACATACAATTTGGAAACAGGTTTCAGGACTCATTTCTAGTTCGTTAAATCTTTTTCTTATTCACAATTTTCACCCAACCCTTTTTCTCTATTTCCTATGGTTGTTAATTAGCATACATGTACCTTAGCTACTTTCCAATCCCCAACGGACTATTCCCCATTCGCTTTTACCTCCGAACCTCCCAGTATATAACTAGCCCATTTGCATGTATGCTCTCCAGTTCAATTATTGCATGTCTACTTGATTGATCTACTTTAACTTAACAATTCCTTGTGAACTATCTTGAACAACAACTTCACTTCGAAGTAAGTCCTATAAAACTTATCAATTTGGGTTTGAATACACTTCGAAAGAATGTAACACCATTGGCTGTGATCGGCATGAACTAAAAGGTTCATCCAATCCACGAGATAGAATCCTTTTGGAACATCTATCTCTTCGGAACTATGCACCTCTTCGCAAACATTCCGAAAGCCATTCGCTTTTACTGTAGGATTCCTATTCATTTTCGAATACCATTCTATTCATGTGGAAACATTTTCAAATGTTATTACTAACACTACATTCATCTATAACATTTATCTTTGATAATTGAATTCTGACAACACTGTCAACCCTGCCCGACTTCTATCCCCATAAGGTACTTCATCCCTGACGAAGGCTGGATGTCAGACCAGGTGTTCGGTGTCACGATCACGGTTTACGATTTGTTCCTCCGTCCGAACCGTCCGAACCATTCGAACCATCCGAACATCACATTTCCGAATCCACTCTTCGGAACCCGCGTCATCGGCAGACTTGTCACACCTACAACCCCCCAACACCTCGTCACCCATAACACCTTGAATCATCCTAGCAACATCACAAGGACCCAATCAAGAAACCAGATTCTATTATTGGCCTGTCCTCAGAAAAGAAGCACCTACACTATCCCCATCACTATCCCCATCTATTTCTAGGAACTCAATAGAAGGGTCGATTCTATGCTTCTAAAAAGCTTATGGAAACAATACATACGATTCCACATGTGGACGAGTTCATCCCCATCACTCAGGACCGTCGTTTAAAGAGGTGAAACAAGGGTTCGTTTATCCGAAACGACATACGGTTCGGAAACAGGTTTCAGGGTGTATTTTTAGTTCGTTATACCCCTTTCCCATCCACAAGTTTCATCCCATTCTTGTTCTCTATTCATTATGGTCATTAACTAGAATACATGTACTTTAGCTACTTTTCCGATCCTTAACGGACTACTCCCCATTCGCCCTTGCCTCCGAACGTCCCAGTATATAAGTAGCACATTCGCATGTATGTTCTTTAGTTCAATTATTGCACGTCTACTTGATTGATCTGCTCAACTTAACAATTCGTCGTGAACAATCAAAAAGAGTAACTTCATTTCGAAGTAAGTGTCAGAATCCAAATAATAGCAACAAATGTTGTGGATGAATGTTGGGTTAGTAAATGTGTTCGGAAACATTCCTAATGGTGATAGAATGGGTTTGGAAAGAGAATGGAAATCCTACAGTAAAAGCGAATGACTTTCGGAACGTCTGCGAATGAAGTGCATAGTTCCGAAGAGACAGAGGTTCCGAAAGGATTCTATCTCGTGACTCGAATGAACTTTGCAGTTCATGTCGATCACAGCCAATGATCTTACATTCCTTGAAGTGGATTTAACTGATAAAAGTTGGATTGAAAGGCTTACTCAAAAATATACAGTTGTTGGTGGTGAAGTTGAGTTTGGAGCGAGTTTGACAAGTAGGAGTGGAAAATCAAGGTGACATACAATAATTGAACTAGGGAATGTACATGCGAATGTGCTAGCTTATATACTGAACCATTCGGAAGAAAGGGCGAATGGGAATGAGTCCGTGATGGTTAGGAAGTAGCCAAGGTACATGTATACTAGTTAGAGGCCATAGGGAACACAAAACAAGGGTGGTAGGAAAATTGTGAATGAAGTAAAAGATTAATGGACCCACAATAACTCTTGAAACATGTTTCCGAATCGCATGGCTCTTCGGGTAGAACTAACCGTCCCTAAATCCTTCGGAGGGTTATCCTGAGGGTCTAGAACATTCATACCATAGAACATAATGATATAGAATGTCATCGCCAGCTTCCACACAATAGAAACAACTCAATCAACGAGTTCATTGGAAAAGATGGGGATAGTGATGGGGATAGTCAGGGTGCTTCTTTTCTAGAAAAGATTATGATCGTACCTAATTATTGATCGTTTCACTAAAACACTTCATGTAGTGATTCCTGAACTGGATTGGGTGACCGGATCAAATGTATGTGAAGCCTTGATGCAAGGGTGATTCGGAATTCGGAAGATCCATTCGGAAGGATTGGTTCGGAAGGACAATGATGGAGGTGAGGTGTCCATATTGTGATCGTGACAGTAAGTCCTATAAAAACCTATCACTTTAAATTTGATTACACTTCGAAAGAATGTAATCGTACTGGGTGTGATCGGTGTGAACCATACGGTTCATCCGATCTACGAGATAGAATCCTTTCGGAATATCTATCTCTTCGGAACCATGCACTTTTTCGCAAACATTCCGAAAGCCCTTCGCTTTTTCTGTAGGACTACCTTTCATTTTCGAACACTATTTTCCTCATGTGGAAACCTTTTTAAATGTTATGGCTAACAATACATTTGTTCATAACATTTAACTTTGATAATTGGATTCTGACATTCGGGTCCTACCCCCGAGGTGGCCCAAGACTTCAGACTTGTAATCAGAGACTTTGGGTCCATGACCCAAGGCTTCAGACTCAGGTTCTCATGCTTCAGACTTGTGTCCTGAGTGTGCAAAGATCTTGGAGGTGTAGAATTTGGTGAGATTTGGCTGTCCCCTGACAGGTCCCTTCAAGGTCCTCAGCTAACCCAGTTCACACTCCTACACCTACAACTCCCAGATAGCATGCACATGGTCCATGTTGAATAATTGGGTGTGGAAGTATAGGTAGGAAATAAAAAATTTGAAGGCTGTAGACAAAGATATCACCTCAGTGATACAAAACACTAATATTAAGTAACTACCTGTAGACAAAGATATCTACCAAACTAGTTAGTTACTCTACTCAAAAGCTAAATAACAATAAGATTCACCTCAGTGATACAAAACATTGAGGGGTTCACCTGCACTTGTCCACACTACTGTATAGTTTCCAGTCATCCCTGACTGGGAACTATTAATATATAACTGGCTAAATAAAAGAACTCAGCTTCTGTAAACTTGTCCATAAGCTCATTAGGACAATAGAAAAATATGAGCCATAAATTGGGTGCATAAGAGTGAGATTGACTTATAAAATTCAGCATGTATTCCCTTCTCCTCATATCCAGCACTTAAGTACCCCTCTAGATAACATGGGAGGTAGGTATATGTGTCAGAATCTGTCAGAACCCATCCCCAACCGATCCCCGAGACCTCGGGTCCCCAGGCCCAAACCCCCGACCATCACGTTTCACCTATTCATACCTCATGTTTGATCTCTTCCCTTCATAGCTTATGACCCTGACCTTGGTCATTCGGTCACCGATCCCCGAACCCTCTCATATATAAGTCGCTCATTCATGTACATGATAATCAGTTCTGATATCGACGAAGATACCCTAATACATCTTGTTTAATCCTTACACTCCTTTGCTCCCTTTGCTAAGGTCACACCCGAACTTCGGGTGACCTCGGGCCTCATCTGAAATATGGGACAGGACTCTGAGCTGGCACAGCACATAAGCTGAAGCCAAGTCCCATCTGACCCGTTCACCGAGCCTCGGCCCCCTCGGCAACCCGACCCCGAACCTCGGTCGACTCTATCTTGAGTCCCAACCTTAACTCTGCCTCCACTCCGATTCAGTTCTTAACAGAATCCAAATATCAGTGATAAAAGTTGTAGATGAGTGGGGTGTTCGTGATTCTGTTTGGAAATGTTCTAATGATAATAGAATGGTATTCGAAAGTGAAAATAGATCCTACAGTAAAAGTGAATGGCTTTCGAAATGTTTGTGAACAAAATGCATAGTTCTGAAGAGATAGAGGTTCCAAAAGGATTCTATCTTGTAGATCGAATGAACTTTGCAGTTCATGTCAATCACAGCCAATGATTTCACATTCTTTGAAGTGGGTTAAACTAATAAAAGTAGAATTGGAGTGCTTACTCAAAATATGAGGTTGTTGTTCAAGGTGAATTTAGGACGAGTTGACAAGTATGGGTAGGAAGGGTCAAGTTGACATACAATAATTGAACTAGGGAATATACATGTGAATGTGCTAGTTTTTATACCGAATGGTTCAGAAGAGAGAGCGAATGGGAATGAGTCCATGAAGTTCGGAAAGTAGCTAGGGTATATGTATACTAATTAAAGGCCATAGGAAACAGAAGACAAGGGAGGTAGGAAAATGGTGAATCGCAGAAAGATTAACGAACTGGAAATAAATTCTGAAACATGTTTCCAAATCGTATGGCTCTTCGGGTAGAGTTAGCCATTCCTAAATCTTTCGGATAGTGACCCTGAGTGCCTAGAATATTTATATCATAGAGTCTTTATGATATGGAATGTTTTCGCAAGCTTCCACACCATAGAAATAACTCAATCAATGAGTTCATTGGAAAAGATGGGGATAGTGATGGGGATAGTCAGGGTGCTTCTTTTCCAGAAAGGATTATGATTGGACCTGGTTATTGATTGTTTCATTAAACACTTAATTGTCAGAATCCGAACAACAGTGATAAAGGTTGTGGGTGAATGTGGTGTTAGTAATACTGTTCGGAAATGTTTCTAATGATAATAGAATGACATTTGAAAGTAAATAGAAATCCTACAGTAAAAGCAAATGACCTTTGGAACATTTGCGAACAAAATGCATAATTCCGAAGAGATAGAGACTCCGAAAGGATTCTATCTCGTAGATCAAATGAACTTCACAGTTCATGTCAATCACAGTCAATAATCTCACATTCCTTGCAGTGGGTTGAACTAATAAAAGTAGAATTGGAGTACTTACTCAAATATGAAGTTGTTGTTCAAGGTGAGTTTTAGGATGAGTTGGCAAGTATGAGTGGAAAGATCAAGTTGACATACAATAATTGAACTAGGGAGCATACATGTGAATGTGTTTAGCTATATACCGAAGGGTTTGGAAGGGACAGCGAATGGGAATGAGTCCGTGAGGATCGGAAAATAGCTAAGGTGCATGTATACTAATTAAAGGTCATAGAAAACAAAGAACAAGGGTGGAAAGAAAATTGTGAATGAAGAAAGGGATAATAGACCAACTCCTGAAACATGTTTCCGATTTGCGTGGCTCTTCGGGTAGGGGTAGCCATGCATAAATCTTTCGGAGAGTAATTATGAGAGTCTTAGAACATTCATATCATTAAGTCTGATGATATGGCATGTCATCGCAAGCTTTGAGTGAATATGAATAACTCAATCAATAATTTCATGATGAAAGATGGGGATAGTGATGGGGATAGTCAGGGTGGTTCTTTTCTAAAAAAAGAATATGATTGGACCTGACCAATGATTGTTTCACAAGGATTGTTTCATTGGATGGAGGTTTGAGTCAAAGTGATAGAAGTGATAGATAAAAGAGTTGTTGGATGAGAGTGATGGGAGTGTGGGAATGTTGCTTCAGACTTTGGACAAAATGCTTCGGAAGGATTGGTTTGGAATGAGGATGATATGAATGGAACGTCCAAAGTGTGATCATGACATTAATGAAGTGATTCCTGAACTGAATTGGTTGACCAGATCAAATGTGTGGAAAGTATTGAGGCAAGAATAATTCAAGATTCCGAAGGGAGCTTTCAGAATTCTTCAGAGCATTGTTATGGGATTGAAACAATAGAACATCCTAAACTGTGATCGTGACAATA
This sequence comes from Ramaria sp. MG151, assembly GCA_003314545.1. NCBI lineage: Eukaryota > Fungi > Basidiomycota > Agaricomycetes > Gomphales > Gomphaceae > Ramaria > Ramaria sp. MG151. The sequence continues at coordinate 97,553 of QMFG01000772.1, read as the reverse complement.
TGCACCTCCTAAAAATTCCAGCACATAGCACTCTCCCTGCATCAGCATTCAGATTACCTAATCTTTAAGTATGCCTTGGATAATCAAAAAAAGGAGCAAAAATAAATAAAAATAAAAATCATAGACAATTATATTTCCTCTATTTTCAAAATATAAATCCTCAGCCCCAAACCTTGGTTATTGATCTATTTCTATTCTTATCCTCTTGACCACTCATTCTTTAGCAAATTGAAAACTCTTACCAATGAAATACCTTTTCTCAACATCCAAGCCAGCACATTTTATCTTCTGATGAAAAACTCACAAGAGTTAAATAGAGCCTACCTGAAGTTGACCCTTACAGGCAACCCTTGTACCATGCATACCATCCCTACCATAGTCTGGCCCAGAATTGCCTCACTTTCTTTGCTTTTCTGCTACCACAATGATTTCTACCTCTCCACATCCATCTATACCTTCCTTAGTCTCACACATCCTGCATGACCTGAACTACGAGGCTAGTCACCTTTGTCTTGAAACTTTCACTCCATATTGCAACCATATCCAAACCGCAAAAAAAGAAGCTATCATACAAACATATCAGTGTCAAAACCAGGTTGTACATGAACAGAGTGGTTTGTATTTTCCAATTGAGGGTGTCAGGACCATACTGCATTTCAATACGAAACATCCGAGCGCATTGGAGGTGTTTGAGGGAGTCAGTTTTGCTGAATATTCCCTGTTATGTGACCAAGTTGCTGGAGCTTCCCGCACCTGACCATAGCACCTTCGTAACAACCATGTCCTCGAACTTTGATTTCACGGAGAAAACAGAGCAGACATTGCAGGCATCCATCCAGCTTGCTAAAGACTATTCTAATGCCCAAGGTATGCTCTTTTCTTTCTTCAAATAGAGGTCTCTTAATAACGAGACCTACAGTGTATCCCGCGCACTTAGCCTCCGCTTTCTTGAATGAGAGCGGAGGAGCACGTTTATCTATGCCAGGTGGTGGTCATGAAGGTGGTAATGCCAGTAGCATCCCTTTACTTGCCTCTTGCATTTCAAAGGCAGGAGGAGAACCTGTATGTCTACTCTCTGTATGCTGCTTGACGCCTTTCTTATGCACACCATAGTCTGCTGTGAACAGGGGTATTCAGAGGCTTCTTGTCAGGTTACCAACTCAGGATCCCCCTCCGGATGAGACATCTCTTAGTTCGGCAGTTTTGAAGATCCTCCGAGAAGCTCAATCTATCCAAAAGACTATGGTGTGTTAACGTTGTTTTGACGAGGTCCCCAGACGTTTAACTCATATTCTCAGCATGACTCATATATTGCCCAAGATCATCTACTGCTGGCTCTCATCAAGGATCCAAGTATCTCTTCTGTTCTCAAAGAAGCAGGCTTAACCGCAGCAGCTGTGAAGACCTCCCTGGAACATGCGCGAGGCAACCGACGTATTGAGAGTAAAAATGCTGAGGAAGGCTTCGATGCCCTGAACAAGTAAGTGCCATCTCTTTCATTTTCAAGTACTTCATGGATATTGTGACAGGTATGCCGTTGATCTCACGGCTCTTGCAGAGGCAGGAAAAATTGATCCCGTTATCGGGCGAGTGCGTCGGTTTTCACTTTTCTTTCTAATATGTCACTCACGTTTTTACTTTTAGGACAATGAAATCAGACGGGTAGTTAGGATACTGTGTCGAAGAACAAAGAACAATCCTGTACTTATTGGTGAGCCTGGTGTTGGGAAGACAACCATCGCGGAAGGACTTGCCCAGCGAATTGTCAAACGTGATGTTCCCGCGTCACTTATTGGCAGGCTCTATAGTCAGTGTTATCTCGATCCCTTTTATGACAATGATTGTGACAACATGGTAAGGTCTTGATATGGGAGCGCTAATGGCTGGAGCAAAGTATAGAGGAGAGTACGAGGAAAGGGTCAAGTCCGTTTTGAGCGGTATTTTTAACCACCTTGCAATCAATCCTCCATTGTATTGATCCAGTTATAATCCAGAGGTGGAAAAGAGCGCTGATGAGGGTGTTGGTGTCATCCTCTTCATTGATGAACTCCACTTGATTATGGCCGGGAAAGGTGGCGAAGGTGGGGGCATGGACGCTGGTACGTGTCTCCCACGTTTACTACAACTTACGTTGTAAACATCTATGTGCAGCCAATCTTTTCAAACCCATTCTTGCTCGTGGCAAGCTGCGCTGCATTGGTGCCACCACACTGGCCGAGTACCGCCAATATATCGAAACTGACGCAGCCCTCGAGCGACGCTTTGCTCAAGTACTCGTCACTGAGCCCTCAGTGCCCGAAACCATCAGCATCTTACGTGGCATTCGAGAAAAATATGAAGTTCACCATGGCGTTCGCATATTGGATGGAGCTCTAATCCAAGCAGCGACCCTTGCACATCGATACTTGACTGGTCGGAGGCTCCCTGATGCAGCGATCGATCTTGTAGATGAAGCGTGCGCTAGGTAGGTGAATGGTAACGATAACCGCGCATTCTTCGGACGTTGGATCCTTTTCAGTGTTCGTGTTACACGCGAGACTTCTCCTGAAGCAATTGACAAACTCGAAAGACGGAAACTAGAGCTGGAAGTGGAAATCCATGCCTTGGAGGTAGCTACCATTAAGTGTTGTGGAACGTCTCTAACGCATATTTGTAGCGGGAAAGTGATGAAGCTAGCAAGGAACGCTTACAACTTGCTCGTAGAGCTATAGCAGAAGTTGATGACCAACTTCAACCGCTCAAGGTTCAGTATGAGAACGAAAAACGACGAGGGGACGAGATAACTGGAGTCCGTCGAAGAATTGACGAGCTCAAAGCAAAAGCAGACGATGCCGAGCGCAGGTTTGTACTCCCCTCAATATTGTGCTTCCACAAAGTCTAGATTTGTTTACAGATACGACCTTGCGACCGCCTCGGATTTACGATATTATGCACTTCCTGATCTCAACAAAAAGTTAGAGACACTGGAGGCACGTAAAGCTGAAGATGCTGCTGCTGGGGGTGGAAGCGACACGGTTACATCGGAAGCCATCGCAGAAATTGTCGGACGATGGACTTCTATTCCAGTTACTCGCCTGATGTCTACGGAGAAGGACAAACTTTTACGTATGGAAAAGATTCTATCTAAGAGCGTACGAACGGTCATTCCCGCTGCTTTGTTCATACTCACTTGTTGCCTCAGGTGGTGGGTCAACCCGAGGCTGTTAGAGCTGTTTCAAATGCAATCCGCCTGTCGAGAAGTGGGCTTGGTAACCCGGCACGCCCTATTGCATCGTTCTTTATATGTGGACCAAGCGGGACGGGTAAGACTTTACTCTGCAAGACTGTGAGTCCTACGCTATTAGCGACACGTTGACTTAAACTCTCATTGCTTTAGTTGGCAACCATACTCTTCGACTCTCCGGATGCCATGATCCGCATAGATGCAAGCGAATACTCTGAGAAGCACTCCATCTCGCGCCTGATTGGATCTCCCCCTGGATATGTCGGCCACGGCGAAGGCGGTCAGTTGACAGAATATGTCCGCCGGAAGCCATATTGTATCGTATTAATTGACGAGTGACTAATTTTATGTCAGTAAGGATTTTACTGATGGGCGCCACATAGAGTTGAGAAGGCGTGTCGCGAGTTCGTAACTCTATTTTTACAAGGTTTGGTCTCATTCATTCACTTTGTAAGGGCTAATGTGACCCTCAGTCCTCGATGATGGTCGCCTCACGGACGGCCATGGTCGTGTTGTTGACTTCCGCAACTGTGTCATAGCACAAACTAGGCATGTGGTATCTTCCGAAGTGAGTTGGGATAATGACAACATCAGCACAGTAACTTGGGCAGTACGTTTTTGAGCGACATGGAAGATGGGCCAATCGGACCAGAGACACGAAATTTGGTAATGGGCTCCATCCAAGCACATTTTCCTCCTGGTGAGACCATCCCTCTTTTCAGGTTTTCATCTCGCTCACACCGCTTAGAATATATCAATCGTATAGACGAGATAATTCTCTTCGTATGTTAGCTATTCATGGTGTGATTGACAGAAACTCACTTCTCTACAGCGGACACTCTCCCGTGACGATGTCATGAAGATCGTTGATGTGCGATTGAAAGAAGTCCAGGAACGCCTGGCTGCACGTAAAATGACTCTTGACATCGACGACACCGCCAAGTCTTACCTCGGCAGTATCGGATATTCACCAAATTATGGAGCCCGCCCACTAAACAGAGCCATTCAATCCGAGCTACTCAACCCTTTATCAGTACTCATACTGCAGGATCGTATTTGTGATGGAGAAACCATTAGAGTCAGATTCGATGGGCCTCACAATCGTCTAGTAATTGTTCCAAATCGTGATGCAAAGCCAGGGATGGAAGGGATGGACATTGACTCAGCCGACGAGCTAGAAATTGAGGAAGTGGATTGAGGAGCTTTGAAGCAACCTTTTTCTGTATTAATACTGTCACTCTAAGACAATCCTGAGTACGGAGAGTGTAGTGTGTATATGTATGTGACTTGCTTCTTTATGGTGTTCAAATCTTTAAAGCGGTTAAATCTGGTGGACGACCCAGTTCGCCGTTTTGAAAATTGGCACCAATCTCATTGTTGGCGCAACGGACACTGGGTCTACCTTTGCGGGGAGCAATCCCAGGTAACACAAATGTCCAGGAGCCACGAGATGCAAGAGTTTTTTTAACTTGTGATTGGATCATGTCGTGCAACTTTGGCACGTCGGCAAGCTTGGCGCGGCTGCCGAGGAGGGAGCTAATGTGAAGGTCTAGAGTGAAAGATGGTGCGAGCGCGAAAGTTACAGTCGGAGATGCAGATGTGGGACACGGCAGTGTCAAAACGATCTATGGGGCGTGAGTGACTGGACTTCAATGCAGACTACGTGATCAACGAACTTTAGACGAAAAAAGAGAAAGAGATAAGGTCAGAGACACCGGGAGGCGGGCAAAGTAAGGGAATGGATAATTAAAAAGGACAGAAGTGGAGAACGATATGGACGCAGTGTCTGTATAAGTCATGTCGAATCCAACCTCCTAGCATATGTAGCGTGAGTGAGAGTTTACACAACAATGAAGGCAGACAAACCGACGAATTCGAGGAAATCTGGGCAGTATTAATCCGTGCGTTAGACAGATGAGGTGCCGAAGATCCTAGGTCTACGGAATGTACAAGTATGGGATCCTCGTATGACAATAAACACTTATGTAAATTGAGAAAACAGCACGCTCACCACGAATCCTTCGGGACGCATGGAATTAAGCCGCTTTTCCACCTTGGAACGGATTGACTCGTCGCCTTCCGGACCAACCTGATTGTTACGCAATTCAGCCCGATATGTTTCCACTATCTATGAATTGTTAGCAGCGGTGGGAGAGCCAACACGAGACAAGAAGCTACAGACCTCGCTAACAACCACATTAAGCCATTCAATACTCTCGCTACCGTCTTCGCAAGGGACATCTTGCCTTGATTGGGAGCGAGGAGTGACGGTCGTGGTCGGGAGGTGCTGAGCTGTCGAGGGGTCGGATACAAGGAAAAGGTATTTGAGGAAAAGAGCGAGAAGGAACAGGACGGAGAGCTGGCCAATAACAAGACCCTGCGTGAAGGTCGGTTGCAACGACAATAGGTAGCCCATCGTCGTAGTTGGTGTTGCCTAATGCATCACGTGACCTAAGTAGAATTTAAACGGTTCAAGTCATGTTGGCAATCGTTTCTTTCCCTGGTGCGCCACTGACCGAATCACTCATCCGGAATGCGCTCAAAAAACTCGATGAGTCTATCATAATTGCCGATACTTCATCTCCTGCCATGGAGAGCCTGTTGCAATACTGCAGCTATGATTTTCTAGATCACGAACTTACTCATACACAACCAGACGTTGTACTGTCCTCCTCCTACACCATTCGCAAATCTCTCATTCGCAAACACTATCTTCACCGTGCTGTCTCCCATTATGTCGCTAAGCACCCAGCCTCCATTCTTACTACTGGTATCCCGCGTAGCTGGAATCTCGAGATCGCTTGGGCAGATGAACTCAGCGATCAGTTTTCCGACGAGCTTTGGGATCTATCTGCTACCCTTGATAACAGCATCGGGAAATGGTATATCCTTAAAGCAGGCATGGCCGACCGTGGCAACGGAATCCGCCTTTTTGACTCAAAACAAGCTCTCCATGCCATTTTTGACGAGTTTGACGAGCATTCTGACGCAGAATCTGAAAATGGAGTGCAAGATATTGTCACATCCCACCTCAGACATTTTGTCATTCAAGTATGTAGCATCTTCATCGCTCATTTTTCACTCATAAATGATGTCAACAGGAATACCTCACCCATCCCCTCCTCCTCAATCCCTCGCAGACCCTTTCTAATGTCCAGATCACCTCAGACACTGGTTTGCCTCCATATAAAGTCGGTTATCGGATACAGTCTCTGTGCCGTCTGACTCATTCTGTAGTTTCACCTCCGTGCGTACTGTATCGCTTCCGGAGCCTTAACTTTATATCTCTGGCCTCATATACTTGCGCTCTTCTCTGCGGTCCCATATTCTCCGCCATCCTATGATGCGCATGGAATTTTAGACTTGGCGCCACACCTGACAAACACATCCTTACAGATTGATCGTAGTGATGCGGGTGTCCGGTTACTTACAGAGCTTACAGGATGCTCCATACTATCGAAGGATGATGATGGGGTCCTTGGAGGTGCTGATATTGAAGATATCACGAATCAGACAGCAAATATACTTGCAGAGGCTTTTCGGGCGGCGCTTGCGTCTCCTGTGCATTTCCAGGTGGGTTCATTGCACCATGGCTCGTCCACATTAGCACCAATCGTATGAGCTACAGCCCCTTCCAAATGCATTCGAGCTTTTTGGTGCTGACCTCCTCGTCACACACGCATCGCCCGGGATAGCTGATACTCAACCTGGCCCTCGGTTTCAAGTGCATCTTTTAGAATTTAATGCAGAGCCAGCGATTGAGCTCACTGGTGTAAGGTTACATTGGGTACTTGAAGACATGTTCGAAGCCATTGTTAAAGTGTGCATCGGTTCATTTTTCGGGGTGGAAGGATGTAGATGGGAGAGTTGGGAGGTCGGGGAGACCAAAGAAGGATTAAGGAAGTGCCTTGAAGTTGGTGTTAGAGGACGTAGTGCATGGTGATAGTCAATTTGGAAATTTCTTGATATCTACAAACTTGTTGAATCCAGATCTATAGCTTACTTGCGCACCCTATTTTTCTTTCCAGACCTATGGGCACTAAGATTACACCTTAGATGGAATGTTGCCTCTAGTAGTGCAAGTCAATGGTAGATTCTTACAGGGACATTATCACCGTCAAGGCGAGGCACTTCGTGTATATAATCCCTGATTAATGTACATGTATGACGTTCCCTCAACAGCTCCATAAACCTGGTCATAACGTATGGCGTAAATTTTCCATTAGCAGCAACGTCCTCGTGCATTAGTCATAATCTAAAACAAAAAAGGTTGCAGACTGGTACATATGTATACAAAGTAACCGGACTTTGAAGGTTAAGCTAAGCAACCCCGCGGCGGACCGACTGACCAGACCGCTTAGACCCTCCTTGCTGGTTAAAGGTGGGTACAGGAAGGAAAGTAGGAGTGGCTGGACGGGTCGATAGTGTTGGAATGGAACTCGAAGCACTAAGACCTCCGCTTGGCGAAGATCCCTCGGTACCTGTCAGGGAGAATCGAGACTGTGGGCGACGAGGGATGCCACCTGTGGGGATTCGAGATGTACTGGATAAAGGCTTGAATGCTGAGGGAATAGACGAATGTCCATTAGGGGTAGATGTAATAGGGTTCGATGCGCGCCGCTGCTCCTTCACCGAATCAGGTCTACTGGGGTGGAAAGGAGAATCATCCTGAGTCTGGATGAGTACCCAGCCAGGACTCTGTGCGCCTGTGTTACGTTCTGTCTCTCTCCGGCTCTCCCCTGACGATCGTGCACTACGCTCGTCGTTCAATATCCGTCCTGCTCTGCTGGTACGGCCATCAGTGGAAATAGAACTTCGTTTACTACTTGACGCGGCGGCATTGAGTGGTGTAGTGTTGCGTCCGCTCACGCTCCCCATGCGAAGTCTGGGGATACCGGGAATTAACCGTTGCTGTGTTGTTTGTACACGGCTTCGAAGAGCACTTATCATCTGAACACCTTTGCTTTTAGGAATCGAAGAATCGACAGGCAAGTTAGATGGAGAGACACGAGGATTAGTTCTTGTAAATGTCTGGCCATGGGCCGTGTGATTGGTGGTTCGGGCTGGTGACAGCGTTGGCAGTGTCGAGGAACGCGGGAGAGAGGAAGGCGAGTTGCTTGAGTGGAATGGATCCGTAGTGGGAGTAGTTTGAATGGCTGGGAACCCTTTACGTGACAAAAGGACAGATTGGCCCATGGCAGGGCGTGACTTTTCAACTTCGCGTGCACCAAAGGCAGGCGGTGGCATAGTACGTGATGATGTCTTGGGTGCTCTGTGGGGAACGGGTGTGAGGTCGGAAAGAAGAAGAACAGGTGATTGAGCTGATGTTAATAAATCATCATCCAAAGAATGGCGGGATGAGATCGGGAGAGAAGGTTGGTCAAGAGATTCTGTGGTGGGAGAAGAGGGTAGTGACGATGCTACAGATATAGCACGTGCTTGCTCCAGAAGCCTCTTCAAGTTCGAGATTTCTTCCTCGGCATCTATCCGAATTAGTAAAAACCAAATCGAGACGGGTGAATCAAAAATGCTCACCTCGTACCTCATCTTTCAAGCGCTGTGTCTCCTCTTCCAGGTTCGCTTTGTCCAACAGCTCATGTTCGAGGAGAATTTTCTCCTCAAGCACACGAGAATACTTGACCTCCACATCAGCAAGACTAGACATCACGGCGCGTTCGTTTCTTTCTAGATCGTCATTACCCATTTCAAGCTCACGCATCTGAACCTTGTAGGTCTGCTGCTGCTGTCGAAGCGTATCAAGCTCTCGTTGAAGAGACGTCGTGGCTGTATTATGAGTCGTTTGTAGTGTCATAAATTTAGACTGACAGGTAGCGTCAGATGCAAATAACAACTCACAATGGGACGACTTACTTTCCACTCATCTCGTTCACTTTCGACACGGGCAACCTTTGCTTTAAGCTCCTGCTGTGCCTTCTCGGTCCGAATGATTTCCATATTCATCTCCTCCTCGAGTTCTTTGCTGCTTTGTTGAAAATCTTCAAGGTCTGCACGCGTCTCAGCTAACGTCTCTGAAAGCTCAATGAATTTCTGTCGCCAATCCTGGTTATACCTAGTGCTGGCGTGCTCAGGAAAAAAGGCATCGCTCGAAAAACTACTCACGGGTCATCGTTGGATACCGACGACGCGTCGTGTCTGAAGCCACCACTTGGTGGAAGAACAGCTGTCATTGTGGTTGTGGGTCCGCTACGCGTTCGCAACCAATGTGACATCGTCACATGGAAGTTGGTCAACGATGTTTAAACCTATTGCAGGATTATAAACTTGGAATATGCTTGGAAAAGCAGAATATTTTGCAAGTCAGTGATCCATAAAAATAACAGTGATTACGTTGTTTATAAAATTTCCACGATGGTCGAATAAAATTACAAGCAGAACACAAAGAGTGTTACGATGTAACGCTAGGCACTAATATTGAACTTTATCGGCAAGGTGAGGGCTAAACCTGGCCTGGTACAAGCTACGCATAATATAGGATCACAGTGACCGAGGAAGCAAGAAACAATCAGACCGCACACCGTGTGGGCGTTGGTGGTATCAAAAGCTCCATGAGTGAAGGAAGATACCAGATAGTGCTGGGAACTGCTATCTCCGCTAAGAGGAAGTGTAACATGGTCGCCGCAGCTGGGAAGGCAGAGATCGGAACTGTGGACTTCTCTTGACTATCTAGGAGAGAACTTGAAGAAGGGTTGACATTGGAAGCATAGGCCGAACAAGTTTCGGAAATTGGCACCTCGAGGTTTCTGGGGGAGACGCGACACGGCCGCGAGAGAATTTTGAAAATGCCAAACGTGCTCCAGTAAGATTGGGATTTGAAATCGTTCTAATGTTGACCGTGTAACCGACCAAGTACCTCGAATGTACCAGACCACGAGGATCTAACGAAGATCGGAGATTACAAGCCAGCCAATTTGCAAATCTGCATGTATCAAGGGTTAGTCATCCCTGCCATTACGGCTAGCAGATAGCCATGAAGCATGACGTAGACACGTTGTCCCTGTAAAGGTGTTGGCCAACTTGGGAATGGGATACTCGATGAAGATAAGAGAGGAGAGACAATGAAACGCCCGGCGCGACTCATGACGAGGCTGTTGGGGCTAGATGAATGGATCTATCACAGGGTGGACAACTGACCAGTGGCAAGAGGCCATCTGTAGACCTGAAACCTTTATTCAGGGCAGGTTGATTTGACACTGCCAACACAAGATCAGTTTCTAGAGTCCAGCGCGGAGATGGCCGCGACGTGAACAAGGCAGTGTGTGCTGGTCAAAAAAAAGAGTGATCGTTTGAAAGCTAGCCGAAGAGGTTTCTGTTCAATCATAGACAACCACTTGATTGGCACGTCAGTTGCCTGATACAAAACAGTGTCCAATAGTGATCCTAAACGGTTTGTAATCTATCAATCAGTCAAATGATCGGGTAATTGTTTCACTAACTTGCCATAACTATCACCAAGAAACCTCGTCAGGTTTCGTTATTCAACAAGCTTATGTAATCTTTTTTTTTGGCTGCCAGTTCCAGCATCGTGTGCAAGCAATTTCGAGCTAACGAGAATCTACGGGACTTGTTCGGGTGCAACTCTGTCTCACACTTAAAATTGGCGAAATTTTGCCATCAGAAGCGAATTCAAGATTGGCACCTGGCACCAAGCAGTGCTGTCTCGGATCCAGTCTGGCAGTGAGGTCAGCCTAAGGTTTATGCGGGCATAAATGCAGTCGAACCCTGTAGATGTGGAGAAAATAAAAATATCAAACTGTAATCTAGGCAGTCATGGGACTTCTGGAGACCTACAAAATGACGCTTGGCGGGATCGGCCAGGACTTTTGGGTCCAAACAGAAGAGACGCCCGGTCACTTTACCTCTTTGTTGTATTAATGTGGAGGCAGAGAACTACTTCAAGACTATTGTCGACCTCTGAACAACAGCTTGTGGAAACCTTGGTAACAACAATGTTTCTTCAAGCACTTTTTCCTATTTTCGTCTTTTTTGTATCCCCTAGCGGATCTGCAGCGGATTCTGGGGCTTGCGAGGCTTGGGACAACTCCACCGCGATATCCCACCTACCTCTTCTGGTTTGTTGTGAACATCCTGTGTTCCTTTTCGTATAAAATGTCCTACTCTGCATACTCAGACGGCACTGGATCTACCTCGGTTGCCCTTCACTGCCAGCTATACCTCTTGCTGTCTGCTCAATTTCGACCTTTCTTCACGCACAATGTCATATCGCTCCCCTCGTCATGCATCAGGATATGATGCACGGCCTCGTGGCTACAGAATCTGCGACAGTTGCGGTATCGTGGAGTCCGCGAGCCTTCAACTCAAACTATGCAGTCAATGTAAAATCACTCAATACTGCGTAAGTGTCCAGTTTTAATGGTACCTTAGTATCCATAATGTTGACTATGCTGCAGTCTCGCGAGTGTCAAAAATCACACTGGAAGTCTCACGAGGCTGTTTGTAAACACAACCAGGCAGCCATGATGGGCGGATCTTATGGGTCCTGTTACGATGCCATTCCAGACCCTTCTACCGCACCTCCCGTGGCACGTACAGTCTCTGACATGCCCCCCGCTGAACTTGCCAAACACTTGCGAAAATTCACTTCAGCCCACGCTACGCTCCTTGGCTGGGCAGGATTCCAAGCACTCGACCTAAAAAGGATGCCCCCAAACATCCGAAAGTGGGCGCTCATGGTAGACCTTTCTTGGAGAGGAGGCAGCGATCCCGGTCGCCGGTTTGTCAATCTCACGGCGAGCAGCACAGCCACAGACTCTTAATATTTCCGTCGGCTTTTTGCAGGTTCGAAGTCAAGGCTACACATCTCCTTCCTTTATCATATCTTGCGTCCGATCCTGTCGTTTGCGCGGACGTACAGAGACGCGAAGATCGCTCCCGTCGCACAGGCGGCATCGGCGCAGCGGTGATATTACTTCAATGCGGTCGAATCAGCCAGGTTATGCCAGTTGAGGTGCGTTCGTCTACTCGCCTTTTTTAGAGTCGCGTTTCCCTAATTGTAGACATCCGCGCTAGGTCGATTCACCTGCAAAAATTCCTTGGTCTTCACTTCCTGAGTGGGAAACTCTTCTTTCTCATTGGATTGATGTTGGTAGGGGCGAATTCAAACCACCAATGAACCAGTGCGACCTTTCAACTGTTATTACTTTCTTCTCGCTGATTATCGCGACTCAGGTTATATCGCAGTTGAGCTGCACTGTGGATCGAATATATTACTATCTTCACTTCCCTTCACGTGTTCTTTTTCTCTATCCTTACTCTGTACTTGTTTGGCTGTTTAGTCTCTTTTAGTTTTCCTGGCAAAAGAAAACTGGAAAGCTCGTAGTATCTGGTTAGAATATTCCCTGTGCTAAGTATCGGGTTTCAACATGCGTCGAAAATCATCTTGACCCTTCCCCATGCTTGAACTAGCTGCAGGCATTGAAGAACCCACGGTACCACCTGATATTTCCTTTCTTACCATAGTTAAATTCTTCTTTGAACCAATACCGGCACGTGGACGCCCGGCTGTGCCACGGGGCACAAACATGGAGCCCGATGACTTTTGGGCTGGAGCCGCCAGGTCACTCTCAATGAGCTTAAGTTCTCGACCACCAAAGATAATAGGCTCTGGAGTCAATAAAAGCTTTCCTGCTTCCTATGAAATTGCCTTGATAAACCGCACCACTCGTTAAATGCAACAGTAGACTTACAGAGACACTGGGAAGTTCCACAACGGCCTCGTTCTTTGGTAAAAACACTTCGATCCGACTAATTGTAGCATATTTTTCCAGAGTTTGTTGCAGTAAGCCTTCTTGGGTGCCAGGGGGTAAGTTTCTCACTCGCAAAGACCGGCTACGCCGGGCCTGACTCGCTAACGCTCCCTCGCTGGGACAAGCTATTATTGACCACGTGAGTCGCTTAAAGCAAAAATGGAAAGTACCGTTGACGAGACTGAACCCTGGTATCTGCGAGTGTTACGGCAATTCGGCGCTTTTTCAGTTCCTGGTTGTTGGCCGACAACGCGGCGTTAGCAGATTCCTTTCAAAAAATGAGCCTGCCATCAAATACTTCGCATAGGAGAGAAGCCTTACTATTTTTTCAAATTCTACAAAAGCGAAGCCTTTGGGGTTCCCGTTCTCATCGAGTATGAGGCGAATGCCGCTGATCTCTCCGAACTATGAATGCGTTTAATTCAATGTCAGGGGAAAAAGCTTCTTACACACTAACCGGCTCAAACAGATGCCTGAGGTCCTTCTCGGTGGCCGATTTGCTGAGGCCAGCAACATAGATCTCGCGTGCATCAGCTGATGCATCGCTTCTCTCTTGTCTGTGTTCGGGATTCGAAATGTAGACAGTCAGCTTACGTCCAGGACCAGCTTCATATCCGTGAAGCGATAAAGCTGAGGCTGCTGCAGTCTGTAGAGAGAAGATTAGTCTCGAACGTAGTCTACTTGTTAAGATCACTCACTGGCGATGTGTATTGTACATAGCAAAACCTGCGAGTACTTTTGTATTTCTTACTGGGCCATCGGACTTCGAATATTTTGCCGTACTACAGGCGGTAAGTAGATCAACAGTTTTTTATTAAAGGGTTCACCCACATCTCCAAAAATTTCCCTGATTGAAGCATCGTCGGTTGTCTCAGGGAAATTTGTGACAAATATTGTCGACTGCCATGCAAGGTGCACTGCTATCTCCTCACCCTGCAGCCGCTTTTTATCTTTTGTCAATGCAGCCGGCACACTTGCCTGAAAGAGCTTTCAGAAAGCCGCCGGCAGCAGGAAAACTACGCCCACCCTGTCAATGAATTCGACCGTGGCAACTGCTGATTTGTCAAGGTTTGTGACCTTGATTTCCCTGATTGCGCCGCACTTAGAAAGTGTGTGATCTATCTGGTTGGCGATGATGGAATAGTGTAACGCACATCTTTAAAAAGAGCATCTATATCACCCTCGGCGACTCCAGAGACGAGGCCGGAAATAAATACTGTCGAGTTTTCTCGGTCTCTACATCGGCCATAAACACTTCTTTGAACATTATCAGGATAGCGAACTTACCTCTTTATAGCACGGTTGTCATCTGAAGGATGTCATCAGCAGGTAGATCTCAGTTCTTCATCCCTTTACACACCAATTTTAGCGCGTTTAGAGGACACATCGGGAACTTCAGACTCGTCTGCCTTTCTTTTCTGGCTAGAGGGGTGTCCACCCTCAGTACTCGTCACACGCGCCGATTCAGCTCCTGTTTCGGCCACAGGGAGTATAGTGTTCGAAGGTCCTGCCCCAAAGCGAGAAGCATCCAACCAGGCTTGTTGTAATTCCGCAGCTTCCTGGGATGATGGTTGAATATGGCTAGCTAGGCAGTTGTCATTAATATAAATACCTGTGCCCTCAACCTCTCCAACTTGGCTGATAGAAGCTTCACTTTCTCCAAACAATGTTCGAGATCTTCCACAGATCCATGAAGATGCTCAAAATCCACCCAAAATTGCCAGATCGCCTCCGGCCAATCGATGGCTTTGTGCGAGACATCCTTGAATAAGGCTCTGACACGCGTGTATTCGCGTTGGGCACTATGATGTAATAAAATAATATCAGTAGGAATGAAGAGATGGTAGTGAAAGGAGCCAAACATGAGCAATTCTGCATACTTGCTCCATGCCAGGAAGCTTGACTTATAGTGTTTGGCAGTAGACTGCCACAGGGAAAGCGCTTGGTCAATGAGTGGTGTTTCCAGGGTCATAAGCTGACATTGATCGTTAGAAACTTCAAAAGTTAAGTTTGAATAAAGAACTTACAACCCCAGCAAAAAACTTTTCAATCCTTAAGCGTTGATCACCCTCCTTGGAGGCTAGCACAGGCATAATAGTAAGGCGTGTTGTTAAAGTGGCCTTGATCACACAGACGTACCATTTCGGACAATCAATAGACCGTCTTCCAACGTCTTCACCAACACATCGAAGCTCTCCTTGTCTGAGAAATAACTGTGATGCTACCGGCGGGAAAAGGAGGGGAGGAAATTTTACCTCTCAGATGTCGTTTCTCATATCCTGCTTTCGCCAACACGAGTGGAATGACTTGTTCCACGTGCTTCTGGAGTAAGGAGGTAGAGAGCGCCATGGAATAGATATCTATCTCGGATTTAGGTAGGCCCACAATGTCTAATATATAAACCATCTAACCTGCCACAGTGTCCTGGTGACCACTCTGTATTTGGTTTTCCGTGTTATCTTCATTCCGTTCCTATTCATGCTTGAACCCCTCACAACGAAGCTCGGCCGGTTTTAAACTTACTATGGCTCTGATGTGCTTAGCCCAAACTTTACCACAACCAGGAACACTCCTAATAGCTTTTCGAATAATGGCCATCTCCCCCTGTTCCTCACCGATCTGGCGCTGTTATCAAGAATCGTATTATTCCTCATCGACCATAGTCAAAGACCACCTACCCCATAGTCAATATAGCTACACCAAAATGATCGCAGATCATTCTCCAGCTCGTCGACCAACCGCGGATCCGAGCGGTCAACGAGAGCTTGCCAGCGTCTACTTGCTAAATTGCTGGTAATACGATCATAGAGTGTAGTGAGCAAACAGGCATTTGAAGGCTTCATCCGATGTTCGCTCATTATGTAACGTTGATACACATCGCGGGAGGGTAAATTTCCCTAGACCAGAAGCAAATTAATTGAGGAGTGTATGGAACAGGGCAAGATGCGTCATCGTTTATAGCAATGCATTGCACATACGAGGGCCAATTCAGATTTTTCCCTGCGATCCCACGCTTTTGCACTCCCCATGCGCAGCTTAGAAGCAGATACCAGACGTCCTTCATATTCCCCTGGACCGTAGTACGTACTGACGAAGGACGAATAGGACTGCATTGTTTCCTCGTGGGCTATGTGAAGTCAGGAAGTAGGTCATCAAGGAACGGTGGAACGCACTCGAATGCGGCTGTTTAAGTCGTTCCAGGTACAATGAATCTACGCGGGCTATAAGAATGTCCCTAATCAAAAGGCACTTGCATGCAACCCAGAATTACGAGTCAATTTGCCTCTTACCGCTGCGAGGAATCTTGAGGCTTCTCCGCCAAGCGAGCGAGCTCCCATGTGATTTGTAGGTCCCAGAGAATGTGGCCCTTTGTTCTCAAATCAGCGTCGTAACAGCATTATTGACTCCAAGCTCACCTGTGTTAAGTGAAGCAATCCCTGCGACACAGCACTCGCAATTGATAAACGCACTGCATCTTCGCCTAACAGTGGCTCTAAATCTGGATTTGACGCATTGACGGTGAACGATGCATGCAGAACTATGAGGAGCTTAATCTCTTTTTGGAGGATTGGTATGGCTGTAGAACATATATGTATCATATACCAATTTCTCTAAGCGCACGGCAGTAGCTCACATAAATAATCATTTGCTGCCTTGCGGAACGATCCCAGAACATCCAAAACAAGTTCGGCACTGGCTCCATCTAATTCGACGGACAAAGGCTCCTCTAAGGACTCAAAGTCGTCGAGAATTCCGAGACGCTTTATCTTTTGCCGCAAGAACGGGAGCCAAACTTGGTCTGTTGCAGCAAAGAAGTTAGCCATGAGCTGCACAGCATCTTCGAATTGATCAGCCAGCTCAGGCAGCGAGGCGAGCTGTATATGTTTGGCATGCAGTTCGAGTGAATAGGGAGATTCAGATAGGGAAGTTAGCAGATTGGAGAGAGATCCGAGTGCGTCTGTGGCATCCATGTTTTACGCGTGACCAATAAGGTCACGTGCGTGTAGCCTTCAATGTTCCTGTTGCAAGCCAGGGTATGCCACTCAGCTCTATCCCTGCGTCTGTCACTGACGAATCATAGGTTGTATCAGTACTTTCAAGATCACAGTCAAGGTATACCCACTGCAACTACCTTGCTTTCTCTACGTCATCTATTGCAATGGCGGATGCGGTTAGTATCTTTCAACTCTTTCTCTGCTTTTTCTGTCAGCCTCATGTATTTCTTCAGACAATACAGAACTTTAGATCTGAGATGGATACTTTTGGAGAGCTTCTAGTGCCGTCGGATCGTTATTGGGGAGCTCAGACACAGCGGTATGCGGAATTGAGATTTCATGTTGTTATTAACATTGACGATCATGAAGGTCGCTACAGAACTTTGACATTGGCGGACCTGCGGAGAGACTCCCTCTTCCACTCATCAAAGCCTTTGGCGTGCTAAAGAAGGCTGCCTCGATAGTAAATGTTGGTTACGGTTTAGATCCTACAATTGGTCAAGCCATCCAAAAGGCTGCGGATGATGTGAACTGTCTCATTTCATACTTTAATACGGGTCCTCATCAAACGTAGGTCATATCAGGACGTCTTATGGATCACTTCCCTCTTGTTGTGTTCCAGACCGGAAGTGGGACGCAGAGCAATATGAATGTCAACGAGGTAAACTATGCAAGGCGTATGGTACACGTAACTTACTCTCTATACGCTGTCAGGTCATCTCAAACAGAGCCATCGAGATATTAGGAGGGGAGCTTGGCTCAAAGAGACCCGTTCATCCAAATGACCATGTGAATATGAGCCAAAGCAGCAACGATACGTACGGCCTCTTTTTTTGGTTCCGCTTGCATAGAAGCATTTTACTTTCAGTTTTCCCACTGCAATGCACGTGGCTGCAGTCACCGAAATAAATGCTTCTCTTATTCCTGCGCTTGCGGGACTTCGAGATGCGTTGCAGTTAAAAGCTGCAGGCTTTGAGAATATTATCAAGATCGGCAGGACGCATTTGCAAGTGCGAAACCATTCGTTAGTGATCGAAAGTGATCAGGTGTTCACTGTCACTTTAGGACGCGACGCCGTTGACTTTGGGTCAAGAATTCTCGGGCTATGTTCAGCAGGTGACAAATGGTATTTCCCGTATTCAAGCAACTTTGCCTCGCTTGAGTCTCTTGGCCCAAGGTGGCACTGCTGTTGGCACTGTGCGTGATCTTCATGCTTTCATATCTATTGGTACCACTGCCATTCCATGTGGCTGAACGTGGATTATTTATAGGGATTGAACACCAAAAGAGGATTTGATGTTAAAGTGGCTGCAGAGATTTCCAAGCTTACTGGGTACGAATTTAAGACGGCTCCTAACAAGGTGAGTAATTGTCCCATCTACACATTGGTGTTTTCAGTGTTTCTCCGGTAGTTCGAGGCATTAGCTGCCCATGACGCTCTTGTTGAAGCGCATGGTGCGTTGAATGTAATCGCTTGCTCACTCAATAAGATAGCAAATGATATCCGGTATCTTGGGTCCGGACCACGGTGTGGCCTCGGGGAACTGAACTTGCCTGAAAATGAACCTGGAAGCTCCATCATGCCAGGAAAGGTGAACCCTACACAGTGCGAGGCCTTAACCATGGTTGCTGCTCAGGCAAAAACAGTCGATAACTTAGTCCTAATTGTAACCTGACAACGTTTCCAGGTCATTGGTAACAATTCAGCCGTTACCTTTGCTGGTGCTAACGGTCAATTCGAAGCAAGTAAATTTCATTCTTTTTCAGTACTATATAACATCATATTCATTTTATCAGCTCAACGTCTTCAAACCTGTCATCATCAAGAACGTGTTGCAATCTATTAGGCTTCTGGCAGACGGTGTGTACCATGATACGTTATCATTTCCTTCTTCAATCCTTTCCCTTAGGCGCGCGTTCATTCACCAAAAACTGTGTCATTGGAATCCAAGCGAACGAACCTCGAATCAACAAATTGCTCAACGAATCTCTCATGTTGGCCACTATTTTGAACGCCCACCTTGGTTATGACAGTAGGAATCTCTCGCGCTGTCTTCTTGAATACTTTACAACTTATTATAAACCAGACGTAGCGAAATGTGCGAAGAAAGCTCATAAGGAGGGCACGACATTAAAGCAAGCTACCGTGGGCTTGGGTCTGTTGACACCCGAAGAATTTGACCAAAAGGTCCGCCCAGAATTGATGTTGAGCCCTGACGAGCCGTAGACCCTATCGTCAACGAAAAGATTTTTTTTTTTTGAGAATTTAGATCGTCGGCGGATTCTCTCGATGATCACTGATATAGCTGGAATACAAAGCTAAACATGTTGTTTATAAGTATCCGAAAGCAAACGCATGATGTCGTGTTACGTATGTCACATTGCGATATTTTAGACTTCCGCACCACCAATACCCACCTCCTTACCATCACCGCCAGCCCCATCACCCGTACGGGGCTTGAATTCCAGATTAATGGCTATCACAGGCCAAACTAAGATCAACAATGCGTCAGTGCGGAAACACGTGACTTGCGTCGTCGTTTTACCTTCTTCGAATCCTGGATGCCTACCCAATCTGATCTGCTGCCATACATTGCGCATTGCATCTGACCCTCGGATATCTGCCCAGTGGGCTAAAAAGTATTCTACTTGCACCTTCAAAAAAGCGTCAGACTATATGTGTCAGCCTTTCAGTATGAACGCGCCTTTCTAACGTCTTCGAATGTCGCAGAGAATGAAGAAAAAACCTCGTACGCGACGTTTGTCACTGTCAGTGATTTAATGATATGCTAGTGATCACAATGTTGGTGAATAGATTGCTGAGAGCCATTGTGTATCTACCTGAAATGCTCGGTTCTTCAGTTCTGTTAGATCTAGTTCTGCAATAAGAGTTAAAACGTTTGAGTTTACTACACGACTATGACTTACTGTCGGCAAGCCTGTAGACGGCTTTGGCAGAACAGGGGAGTACCCTGCCTGGGTTATTTGACTCCCACTCTTTCAGCCATTCTCGTCTAGTTCTCGGACCTTGCGGTATAGGCTCCTTTTTGTCCTGTGGCGGCTTGTTCGAATAAAGTGAGCCCAGGGGCTCTTTGGTTGTGTTGCCATAATATGTCGAGGACTGTTCACCTGAGCTAGCTGGAGGAAGCATTAGCGATGTTTGAGAGCTGGACGGGGGTGGCGAGTATGACGCATATGTCGACGACGGGAGGAAGGATGAATGGAAGGAAGAAGACAGCGGTGCAAACACAATGGTGTCGGTGTATAACTGTTCATTAAAAATTAAAAACGCAAGGTCGACGCGTGGACAACGTAACTCTGACTTACATAGTATAGCACAGCACGATACGTGGTATAGGCAACGTCTTTGACGATGACGCGAACTTTCCTAGGTCCAGGCTTCTCGGGTTCAACGATGGGCTCATCTGTGATGCCAATTGCCTGCTCGCGACTTCTTGGGCTAGATGGGTGTGACAACTTAGCTCTGACATCTCTACTGTCAGCGGTAGCTACTGATCCATCATCATCGCGCTCCCCATCGGCATTCGCCGGAGTGAGGTCGTCATCCTTTCCGGCGATCACACTCTGTGGTTGCAGCTCAGGTTCAGAGCGGTGCCCTACATTGGAATCGCAAAAGTCAATATCAGCATCATGGTCTACGAGTAAGTCCGAGTTTATTTCATTCTCGTCCTCATCATCCGAATCTTCAAAGTAGCGGTGGGCATTGGACTAAACATCATGCTTAGCTCAGAGAAAAACAACAGTAAAAAAATCTAAAACAAACGGTGTCATCACAAGTACTTAGGTTGGTTGTCGCCGACTGTCCATCTGTATTACCTACGGAGAATGTGAATTTATCTGCTCCCTGAGGAGAAGCCTCTGCGAAGCCGGACTCGAACACTAACATAGTATGATATTTAGTGAAGTGTATAATAAGAACATGACTCACTGGCTTCAAAATATTCAGCTCTCTTGAGTAGTCTACGTGCAGCCCAAATAGTCCTAATTTTCGGTTTGGAGGTACCAGAAGGTCGACCGGGGAGAACAAACTCAACATCCGAATAGACAGGATCATCAAGGAGGTTCCCGACAGCGTCTAGCAAATCTTTGGGAACATTCTTCATTGGGGCTGCGGGGACCGGTGTAGGGACAGTAGGAGAGGCAGTGATAGTGCAGATGATTATGAATGCGTCTGGGCTCTTAACAGTGTTCGGATGGAAGTATACAGCATCTCTGCGGGCAAATTGGGCCCTAGTGGGGATATTAGTTTGCATGAGAAGGAACAAGGACTCTTTGAATACCAGCCCCAATTTGCAGTCTAATGGATGTCATGAGAACTAGTCGAATAGGGGATTAATTATTGTATACCTTGTACGAGAACGAATGGTCGCAGGCCTCCTTTGTATTAAAGAGTACATTTTTGGCCAGGCTGCGAGAATTATGATCTTAGGATGAATAACAGGGTTGAGACACGCACTTCCGCAGTTCAAAACTGAACTTGAAGAGGCCCTCGCGGACCCATCTGTGTGACAACAACTCAACTGAGAAATTTGAGTCCGACAATGCTGATGGCATACTTTCCGCTGACAGCGTTCTCCTTCTCTTCAAAGGTAGGCTGTGTAGGTTTATAGGAAATGTTCGAAGAAGAAGTGAATAACTTCACCTCGCAAGAAAGATAGAGAGATACATAGCTCCCACCATCCGTGCCAGAATTCGGATAGAACAAGCATTGCCATCGACCACCTCCAAACTTGATGCTCTTGGTTACTTTGGACTTTGCATCACCCTTGCTCGACTCGAAGAGGTGCTTGAGACCGCGTACTGTCCACTCAAGGCTGGAAAAATAAATGTGAGAGTGCTTCAGTATGAACAGGATAACAAACATACGTCGTTGTGGTCGTCTCCGCGTACTCGACAGCATCCATAGTGGACATGAGTTACGCGGGTCACGTGACAGACAGATTTTAGAGTTCGATCAGTTGAGATGTCAACCAGATCGGGTACATAAAGGGAGCCACGTATAAAAGCGATAGTCCCTCATTCCCTTTTCTCCCTTCCCCTTCACTCCTGTTCTATCGCTGAAAGCCTCGACGGCTAGCCTTGAGTTTACTTGCACAAGACACTCGCTTGCGACATTCTACTTTAC
This sequence comes from Ramaria sp. MG151, assembly GCA_003314545.1. Lineage (NCBI taxonomy): Eukaryota > Fungi > Basidiomycota > Agaricomycetes > Gomphales > Gomphaceae > Ramaria > Ramaria sp. MG151. The sequence continues at coordinate 75,404 of QMFG01000772.1, read as the reverse complement.
GTCCTTTCGTTATGCTTTCCTTAGCACTTTTTGCCATCGCAGCCTCGTTTGTCGTGTCCGCACAACAGGTTCACCAAGTAGTCGTAGGCAGCAAGAACGGCACACTCGCATTCACTCCTGAGGCCATCGTGCGTCTTCTGTCACTTGCAATGTATTTCAACCATCTGAACCCTAGTTTTTCCAGTTTGCAAGCCCTGGTTCGTCCCCTACTGACTTATATCAGGCTCTGATTCATGGCTTTCTGCAGGAGACATAGTTGCCTTCACCTTTCAACAGGCATGTACTCCAGGACGGGTATCACATTAGCTGACTAACCTATTTTGAGAAGAAAAACCACTCCGTTGTTCGGTCTTCTTTCGCCAACCCATGTGGGCCCACTAATATCAATGGTTTCAATTCAGGGTTGTATGTGATGCGAAAATAATATCTACCCTGGTTTTTGATTTTAGCTTTAGTATGCCTGTGCCTCCGGATCAAACCTCGGACTTCCCTACATACAACCTCACAGTTGCGGACGCTAATCCGATATGGGTGTATTGCGCACGTACGTACCTTTCCTGTCTTATTCCTTGGGTGTTTCTAATTCCTGCCGGTAGAACAAATACCTGTTTCACATTGCCATAAGGGCATGGTATTTGCTGTCAATTGCGGTTCCGCAGGTTCCCCCAACTCCTTCGATAACTTCAAGGCTTCTGCCATTGCACAAGGTGCTACAGATGCCTCTTCTGCCGCAGTTGCCACTTCTGCCGCCGTCCCCCCTTCAACGACTGACGCTACTGCGAGTTCAATTACTATCCCCCCAGCACCCCCAATCTCCACCGTCACTGCAGCCATAACTGTTGCCAGCTCTACTTGGACCACAACTTATGGCTCCTACCCGAACTCGCCAGCTCCGACACCTGCCAGCTTGACGGGCAATGTTATCAAGGTTATTGTGGGTGGCAATTCGACACTGACCTTCAGCCCGTCAGTCATCAAAGCGTATGTCCCCCTCCCTTCCCTATCTGTGTACATACTTATCTTTGTTTATAGTTTGCCTCGTGACACCCTTGTATTTGAGTTCCAGTCCAAGAACCACAGTTCTACTCAGTCTTCATTTGCTAACCCATGCACGCATTTGAACAACGTGACGAGCGGTCAGATCGGTTTTGACTCCGGCTTGTAAGTGAAGTAACTGTCAATATCACCCGCAATCTCAACGCTGTCATAGTATGCCGGTTTCCTCAGGATCCAGCTTATTCCCTACCTTCAATGTCACCGTAAACGATGTAAGTTTGTTTTTAGAGGATAATACAATTGTGTTGATTGACGTGATGCATCATTGTAGACTTCCCCTATTTGGGTTTACTGTAAACGTTGGAACATCTGTCCTTAACAAATGAATATATCGCTGACTTGACAACTCCTAGAAACCAACCCGGTTTCGCACTGTGGTGCTGGTATGTATGAAGTCAGACAACCTTCCTTTTCATTACTTATCAGACCATAGGTATGGTGCTTGCAATCAACTCCGACGAGTCCTCTTCACGGTCCTCTAGCGCGTTTGCCGCCCTTGCTAAGCAGCTGAATGGAACCGTGAATGCCGCCGTTCCCTCTAGTTCAACCCCTTCCACTTCATCAGTGCCTAGTCCTGCTGCTTCTCAAGCTGGAGGGGCCATCCGCTCAGCCACTACTCTAAACGTGCTCGGTGTTATCACCCTTATTGGCTTGATGGCAATGGTTTAAGTGATTCTCTCCCCTTCCTCGTTGAACGAACCATTCCCATGGACTTTATGCATGCGTGCATGCACATCTTAATTGGCCAGCGTGCCGCATTTGTCTTTTCGGGTTAACGTTATATTTTGACGTCGGTTGATGCCGTACCTTACTTGATTAAAACCTACTATTGTCAATTGTGAAATCAGGGCACAAAGACTTTGCATATGGTTCAAAGAAGCCCTAATGTCGGCCCTTGCGATTTGACTGGCGTGAGATGTTTCTGCAAGAACAGGCAGACCATCTTTGTTGTTCGATTGCCATCCCAGCGTAACATGTGTATGACAATAGTGAAAATCAAGATAAGCTACGCCATATTATTCTGCTTCCGCTTTCACAGCCTTGACCGCTTTTTTCGCTGCTTTTTCTTCTTTCTTCTTTCTCTTTCGTTCCATTCTCTCCTCAGGCGTCTCGTTGATGCTAACTGTCCCCTTCCCCTCATCATCTGTCTTGGCATCCTCCACAGTCGCCTTGTTTTCTTTCTTGCGCTTCTTTGGGTCCCTCTCGGTATCACTCGCTGCCTCATTTACAACAACACTGTCAACATCCGCCTTCCATTTACGTTTTTTGTCGCTTTTAGTAGGAGAGATTTCCGCGCTTGCAGCAGCAACAGATGCGGACCCCGCGGCCGACGTCGAGGCAACAGGCTGATTAGACTCTGCGATCTGATCAAGATGCTTAAAATATGAATCCGGGGAAACAGTTAGAGTCTTACCTCCCCTCGCTGATAGTCGACATAGTCGACAGCCCAATCCTTAGGGGTTACCCCTTGTATTTTTTCACCGTGCTTTCCTAACTTCCCAGCTCTCTGACCAGATTTCAATGAAAAGTAATGATCATGAAGAGACAAACTAACCACAAGCTTCTTTTTTTCCATTGCCTTCGGTCCAAGACCCCATCGGCGTGGATATGTATCACGCTCCATGATACACCGTTTGACTTTAGCAACAACTCCATGGTCACAAGTGGACAGCTCGACAGTTGACATTTGTGCAATTCCCAAGGCGATGGCCTCACCTGGCAGAAGTTATGAAAGTCTGGTAGACAACAGACACTTGGACCATTACCCTTCGTTGTCATGAGCACTACCTCCTCACCCAGATCAATGTCTCGCTCGAATCGTAGTAACCCGGGGATCATGAGCTTGGCTCCGTAGCAGACTGCATTTACAGCAGAATCCTTGACTACTATACGTTTGTAAGGCGTCAAAAGCGACTCTAACGGGCGAATAACACGGCGTAGGTACGATTCTGACCAGAAGTTAGCATCCGTGGCATTGCGAATGTAGACTCCCTAACTCACCGTCTCGAGTGTTATCGTAAACCCACTGTGCATCAAGCACATCATGCATAGTGACGATGTCATCATTCTCGCCAATAGCCCCGGAGCGTACACGTCGGAGCTCCTGCATATGTCCACCAACGCCTAGGACGAGACCAAGATGTACGCAGAGTGTCCGAATATATGTCCCTGCAGGCGTGTCAGCTGGGAAGAAGCCATGGTACAAAGCACAGACCTGCTTCACAACTGACATGGAATACAGCCAAATTGCGATTTTGGTCAAACTCTAGCAGCGTCGAGGAATGAATGGTACGTATGCGGAGTTGTCGTTTTACAGCAGAGATTAGAGGTGGTCGTTGGAACAGGGCACCGGTGAGAGTTGCAAGCGCTCGAGGAAGTACCGAAGGGCTAGAGAGTGCTGAATGCAATCGCAGTACACAAACATATTCCTTGCCTTATAGATGTCAACTTAATGTTGCTGGCTTCAAAACCAAGGAAATATTACCCGCTCCTTGCTGACTCTTCACTAGTCTAGTAGCCCTATCGATACAGACAATAAGACATCCAGTGACCTTGGGGTCCAAAGTACCACTGTGCCCTGTTTTTTCTACACGGAGGATGCGTCTGAGCCACGCGACGACTTCATGACTGCTGGGGTTACTAGGCTTGTCTAGGTTGATAACACCGGATTTTACATATGTTTCAATGTCGCGCTTCAAAGGAGAGCAGCCGGAAGGAATGGGAGTGAAGTGGGAAGAACGAACAAGGAGCTGGTCGTAATTTTTAAGCAGAAGGGGCCATTGAGACGTGTCGAGCTTGGGGGTCGACGATTCAGAGTGTATGGAGTAGTCGCCAGAAAGCTGAGCATGTGCAACTTGAGCCTTGGACAACGAAGACATCACACCTCATTCCGTGGGAATCCTGTAAACTGTACAGTCGGTCTTCAAAAATTTCAACTTTACGCCTACCAGCAACCTTTTCTTGATAGCCATGGTGCGTCGATGCTTTGCTGAGTTACCTTCTCAGTAGGCTCAGACACAACATCTCAGCCTCTAAAGTCTTCAGCTGCTGCAAAAGCCACCTCGAAGCACCGTTTTACGGTGGACTTCTCGAAACCAGCAAACGATGGCGTTTTTGATGGTGCAGCGTTCGAAAAGTTCCTCCACGACCGCATAAAAGTCGATGGAAAGGCAGGTGCTCTTGGAGACAACATAAAAATTCACCGCGAAGGTACGATTCAATGGTGGTCCTATGCGTTTGTTTTATCCATTTGCGATATCCTCAGGCAACAACAAAATCACTGTCACTACTTCCATTGCGTTCTCGAAGAGATATCTTAAATACTTAACCAAGAAATTCCTCAAGAAGAACTCTCTCCGTGACTGGATTCGGTAAGGACTTCGTTAGTGTCTGTATTATCATTAACTAACTCTGTGAATCGTAGTGTGGTCGCATCCTCAAAAGACAACTATGAATTGAAGTTCTATAACATTGCGTATGCTGCTCTGTTCTTATGTCGCTTTCTGTGTTATGTTAACATTTGTTTTTAGCGGGACTGGTGATGAAGAGGAAGAGTAGGCGGCTGATTCTTGGATTGTATGATATATGATCATCATCTGTCATATGCTATGCTCCTTGTTACAGAAAAGACTCATACCAAATAGCTTCTGTAAACACTGTCGTTTCATTCTGACAGAAAATGGAAGTTCAACATCAAATAACCTAAATGTCGGATGTTAAGCTGGGTTTACTAGTAAGGGTAGATAGACTATTTTCATTGAGTAGAACTTCATCTAGTGGCGTCCGACCAAGCACGTTCAAGGCCAATGAATACCAACGTTCCTGGGCTTCAGTCAGCGATATGCGACGCATCTTAAGGGCGAGTATAGTCGTGAATTGTTCCCTCAGATGTTTCAATGTAACACAAGCCTTGGACCCCACGCGAAACTTGATCTTTCGGTCCAGAATAAGAGCCTCCGATGATAACTGATGGCGGATGTGTCAGAGATACTCGTGCAAAATCATATGTCCATACCCTCGTTTCACAATCACCACAGAGTAGCAGTAACGCCATATTATTCACTGGACCAGTTTCCCATGCATAGAGTTTCTTGGATTGCCTACAGTTTATAAGCTCAAAGAAAACCCCAATAAGAGCGAACTAACATGATGGTAAAGTAACATAGGTAGTTTGCCCCAAAATCTACGATTTTCCTGCCAAAATTGATCGACGATGGGTGGAAGAAAACAGGTTGGTTGTTGGTCACTGTGCGCATCTGGCCATTTAAAGGATCAATCGTTAAGAGCTTGGGGTACAGTCCGGCGACCAGAGCGGCATTGATGAGAGAATTGTCGTTGGAGTTGCGATCAAGTTCGGCCGGGACATTGACAAAACGGTTCCTATGGCGGCCGTACCTTGCCCGGGAAAGCTCTGTAACATACGTCTTGGACACTTGAATGAAACCAGAGTCGATGAGATATCTATGGGGTAGATTGAGGATGAAAATCCATTATTACGTTGAGTACTCCTTACCCGAGGAATTGTTGTCTAAGTTCTTCAATTTGTTGAAGATTCTACCACGGGATGGGACAAATGATTAGAACCATAGGCGTAGAGACTAACCTGATGGCTGAGGAAGTTCTGCCTACAGAACTTTCTCATAAAGCCAGTGTTGTGTGAAGCACGCCTCCATGATGCAAAGGCGTTATGAATCGTCAAAAAGTCGGAGTTATCTGATTCGTGGCATTAAATCAATCACAGATGATAGTGAAAAATGCTATACCAGACTGGAAGGAACTTCTTGCTCTATCCGCTTCTTGTTCCAGACCAAATGGAGTCACAAACGGTGATTTGGAGTTGAGCGCAGCAGCAATTGTAAGGGCGGGGTCAAGACATCCGAAAATAGTTGCTATAAGGAGGAATTTGCCAAGGTGAACATCCGTCGGCAGCTTACTTAACAATCGCCCCATGGGTGTGATGTCCTGATTGGAAGTAAGAGCCTTCACCTGCGTAATGGTGAATAAAAATTGCACCACGAATGCAGGATACGACTATATACCTCGACGAGGGCCTGAACAGCTCTCTGTACATTGATTTGGGATGGTGGATCAAGAGCGCGAGACAACACATCCTCGATGGAAGTGCCAATTTTTACCTTGAGAATCTTAATTCTCAGAGCAAGGTCAGATAAACTCAATCGCAGCATCTCAGGGAGTGGATTATCCGCCATCTAGTATAGTTGGTGTTAGTGGGCACCTACAGTTGACTATGCGTACGGACATGTTGGTCATGATGACCCTTCGTAAACAGGTGAAAGCAAATGCCGGGCTGAACTCGTCCTGCGCGGCCACGGCGCTGCGCAGCATTGCTCTTAGCTATGTACGTTTCAATGAGACGGCTGATTTGTCGCTTCTCGTCGAATCTAAGATGAAACATGTTCATTAGTGCGATTTATGGAGTTGAGGACCACTTGCCTCATTTCCCGATGTTTCCCAGAGTCAATCACGCATGTTATATCTGGAATAGTGACACCAGTCTCAGCAATATTGGTGGCTAGAGAAATGTGTTAGCCATGGCCCGTGGGAAAGGATACATATATCTTTACCGATGACTATTTTGCGCACACCGGGAGGTGGCAAATCAAAGACAGCCGATTGATTCTCACTAGAGATAGTTGAATGTAGAGGAAAAATGCGAAAACCAGCTGCGACGCCAAACAATGGGTGCTCGGATAAGATCTCGTTCAATCGACGTATCTCAGCGAGGCCTGGCATGAAGATGAGAGTAGCCGCTGAATATTGGATTGAGGAGGTGTCCTCAAAACAAAGACGTTCAAGTAACCGAACTATAAGGTCGTAGGGAATGAGTCGTTCGTCCAACAAGTCGACTGTCGTCTTTGTAACCTGAGTGTACCGTCTTTCAAGTTTGACTTCCTGCGAAACTATGGTATCATCGTCCTCATCCAAAGCGGGAGTGTCTTCACTCCATTCCACCTTGTTTTTACTACTGCGGTAGAACTTATCGCCCACTGGATATACGGTGATGTAAATCGTACCCTACATTGATATTAAAAAATTGGAGGCAGCTGACCTCTTTTTGCGTAGGGCGATCCTTCTTTGATTGACCAACCAGTATACTCGATAGAATCCTCGAGGAATCGAACTTCCACGGGAAAAGTCCGCCCTGGAACGTGCAACATGGGGCATCCACCAAAGAAATCCGAGATCTTCTGAGCATCCATTGTGGCTGACATTAAGATGACCCTAAGGCATTTAACGATCAGGATTAGTTCAAAAAATGGATGAAACAGATGCACTTTAAATCTTTTCTATGTTCTATAAGGGTTTTCAAGACGATCAGGATAAAATCTGAGTCTAGGTTACGTTCATGAACCTGTAGCGGCCGACGTGAGAAGGAAGTATGGTTATTAGGACTCGTAAGATACCTCGTCAATCACAATGTGCTTGAATGACATTCAGCCGCTGCTGCACCAGATATCGCAAGGAGTCCTCACTCACGGTAATTTCATCAAAAGCCGTGCCATGCCCGCCACCTCCACTACCTCCTTCCAGCATCCTCAGCGCAATACCATTCGTGACGAAAGCTAATCTCGTATTTCTTGTCGTGTTGCTTTCCAGGCGGATCGAATACCCTACTAGAGAAGATGATGCTCCAACACTGCCGGGCGGGTCTCCAAGTTCAAGTGAAACTCGTTGAGCGAGAGAGATGGCAGAAATCCGACGGGGTTCCGTGCAATAAATCTTACAATGTTTGCCCTTAGAAAGATGGTCCTCAAGTATGTATGCTGGTAGCTGTGTGGATTTGCCACTTATAACGGCTCAATTAAAATTAACCGTGACATAGAGGAACAAAACTTACCAGCCAGTTTCCCCACTCAATACCATCACTTGCGATTCCCCAAGGGTAGCAATAATCTTTTCTCGATATTGGGCAATGGGCAAATTATTCCTCTGGGCCTGAGACATAACTCGTAAATGCGAAGAACAACCAACTGACCGCAAAAACAACAATTAAGATTAAACATACAAGCATTTGTTGATAGGAAGGGCTAGCCTGGCGAGCTAGAAAGCGCATTTTGACTTCTTCAGTATCAGAAGGGTCCTGAACAGCGAGTCGAGGAGGATCTACTTGAGATTGCGCTAAGCCAGCTCTGTTGGATTTTGTCGTATCCTACAAGTAGATTCAATAGTCACACGATATGGAAGGACAATGAAAAACACACCCTTTTTTCAGCTCCAACTTTAGGTGCGACAATGCGCCGCAAGACAGCCCAGGTATCCCTGTTTCTCCTGCCCTCTGCCTCCCTTCGCTTCAGTTCTAACTCATCCCAAAGATCCCTAAAGACTGGAGGCAACAATCTGAAATATGTTTGACCGCTCCCAATCGAACCGCTGTGTCCTCCACCCGCGAATCCTTCTGAGTGCCCAAAAGTGACGCTGTGCAATGCCACCGTACTGATATATTGTTCTGCCTGCCCTTCGTCCCAACATCCTACATCGTCCATAACCCACTCGTCAGTTTTAGCGCCTCCCCAGCGGACGGTCACCGCCGCTCGTTTCGCCCGGCTTGTCCGAGAGTCCGGAAGAAGACGATAGGATATGACGGCATAACGGTCTGCTTTCTGAACTGTCTCCAATAAAAGTGTCTTGGGCGTACGACCAGCCCAATGCCTTGGCAACGCCATATCACGAATTTGTATCTGGACACCGTCAGCAACTCCGGATTCAGACATTGTATCCAACAGTGTCCCGAAGACCCCTCCAATGCCATCTGGTGAACTCTCTTCGTCAAAAAGATCTATACAAGCATCGTCGGCTATTTGATCCGTAGGCTTCAGGTGCGGAGGTGTGATGAAAGCAGGTACGGAAGGCGCCCCAGAGACAATGAGATCGTTTTCCGTTTCACCCGAAAGCCTTTTCTCTAACGCCCGTTGATCTGCCAGAGCCCTCTCTGAGAGATAGTGCGCGTCTGCATCCCGTGCTCGGAAGAAGTAATGGGATCTGAGTGTGTCAAGACGGGATTGCAGACGGGCCAACGCTGGATCGTCATCAACATGGTTTCGGCGTCTTGTCGGCTTCGGCTCTCCGATCTTAACCTTGATCTTGGCATACTCTAGATTTGGATCATCAACCTCCTCCTCGCTAGAACTATCATGACTAGAAGACACAATATCAGGGGAGTATGCCTCCAGCATGCGCAATTTTTCAGGGTCACGGTCCTGAGATTCTGATACACCATGGCGGTGTGGTGTGGTGGGAAGTTCCAAATGGCGAGTGTCTGAGGAGGATGTAGATGGCGGAAAAGATGCAGAACGGGGTGTACGAAATGCACGCAGCTCGGTGGCTGATGGGATATTGAATGAAAATAATTATTTAGCATTATTAGTCTGTGCTCACGCTTGTCGTACGACAACTCGTCTTCTGAACAATGAACGTAGAGCTAGAGCAGATGAACTAAGTAGGAAGCAAATAAACACGAGGTCGTATCATACCCAATCGAATGCTTCATCCAGATCGACACCATGAATGGATCTGAGACACTCTAAAACTCTTTCTTCGCTAAAGCCAAGCCTACAGAGGACACCATAAGTTATACCGAGACGAGACAAGGCCTTGTCTTCAGATTCGTCAAGCATTATCTTTGGAACTGTAAGACAATAAGTTGTGCTTGAAATAGCACAGAAAATGCTGAGTATCTACCTGTCTTAGCTTCAAGCACCAGTTGTAAAATGCGTTCCTGGTATGAGGGGTCAATATATAAATGGGGAAGGCATTTGGAAAACCGTCGTTCGAACTCAATAGCCTAGTTGTAACAGCGGGTTAGAAAAGTTTCCAAGGGGTATCACTTGAACACTCTACCTTGAGGGTCCTAGTGATCTCCTTCTCCGTTTTTTCCTGATACTTGTCCACTAAGTTTTGGAGAGACTGCTCTTCGGCCTTCTCAGAATCATCCAATCCACTCAGTGCCTTAGTGCTCGTCACTTCGAAGGGAGTCTCGGACACGATCACTCCGCTCGTTGAGTCTTCATTATAAGTATGTGAGACTTCACTAGAGACGTCACCAATTTGCGGCAGAGGCTCCTCTGTGGCGGTGAGGGGTTTCTTTGGGACTGAGGTAGTCGCGAAACCACGCGCCACGGGTTTCAATTGCGACTTCTTCTTTTTGGCCATGAGAGTTGCTCGGGAGCACTTTGGAGCCCTTACGTTGACTCTCTAAAATACCTCTCTCCGCCTGTAACTGCGACTTCCACTCCTGAGTGACTCGACGTCCGTACAGATATAAGATAGAGGCGGTAAAACGTAGGTAAAGGTCCTGGCGATATTTGCCTCTATAGGGGGAAAGAGGAAAAGCGAAACGCGACACAATCTGTCGCTTTGAGAAGCGTTTGACTGTGAAAAATAGTTTAAGGAGTATGCAAAGAAGTGGTGTGATATTTGAAAGTCGAGTCGCATGAGAAATGAGAATTTAACAATATATGTGCGTGCAGGACGCGAAGCCGCATGCGAGTCGAGAGATAATGTTTAAGTGGCGTCTCGGCAGGCGTCTAGTAGCAAGAGTACACAAAAACAAACAATCGCCCCAGTCATACAATTCCAACCTTTTTCTTCCTTCCTCGCCTCCCTCCAGTTATTTTCCCTTTTTTTTTGGTCACCACCATTTCAACAGGAGGAGGCGTCATGTCATCTTCCGCATCCATTCCTACGCTGGGTGGCGGTGCAGGATTAGACTGACCGAAAAAGCCGTCACCCTCTTCATTCCAGAAGTCACGAACACCTGAAGAGCCTCCTACATCAGCTGTCGCTGGTTGCTTACCAGCACGTTTCTCTGCAAGCCGTGCTCCTGATGTCGAGGCATCCACGGCCGAAGAAGCATTACCCAGATTGGCCAACTCCTCATCATCAAGGAACAGGGAAACCAGCTCAATTGGCTTAGTTGCCTCGGTAAATTGCTTATTACCCACAACGATGTCTTGGACCTGCCAAATCGACATGTGATTAAAACATTCTGGAGAGTTTGCCTGAACAAGGCTTACGTCTTTCTTAACTCGTGCGAGTTGAACGATGCGTTGATCGATAGTACCTCTAGTGATGAGCCGAAACACAGTCACTTGCCGTGTCTGGCCTAACCGATGAGCACGATCCATAGCTTGTGCATCGTTAGATGGGTTCCAGTCGTGATCATAAAATATAACCGTATCTGCCGCAGTTAGATTGATTCCTAGTCCTCCAGCACGTGTGCTCAAAAGAAAAATAAATATTTCCGGACTATGACACAAGTAAACGATCTCCTCATTGTATGTTAGTTTTTTATTATCACTCACCGCATTTGCCAATCGAACACCATGTCTCGCCTGTCCTCCAGCTTGCTCGACCCATCCAGCCTCAAGTACTTGTACTGCCGGAAAACGAGGTACTCTTCCATTAAATCCATCATCTTGGTCATCTGGAAATATATCAAGACTCTGTGATCTCCGGCCTTCAGTTCCTGGAGCAACTCGTCGAGTTTGGCAAGTTTGCTCGAGTCATAGATAAGACGCTTCCCGTCGGGAACTCGCATCCGTGACCATGGTATTTGGACGCGTGGCGACGATCGAAACAAACCGAGAGGAGGAAGATTAGGAAGAAGTCGATCTAATTGGGTGATAGATGGAGGAGAGAATGCATGTGAATCGGGAAGACCATATAAAGTTAATGAAGTTAAAGGTGACAGTAGTACGTTTGTGGTGCGGTCAAGAAAGGCGCGGGATTTACATTGCATCATGATAGGGGGCGCTGATACGGCCTCCGAGTGCCAGCGAATCTCGGGACGTAAGATATACGAGGTAGATAAATATGTCGACCCAATGATATTCAATGCAGGAAGACCGTCTGCGACTTCCAGATAGGATGAGATGGGTTTACAAACAAGACCTGGCGGCGCAACAGAAGACGCAACAAAATCAACATCACTAGGGCGAAAGGATTTGTCAGAAGAGGTGTAATAATCACTGCATACCCGTACCTGTATAGTCCCCCATCCTCCATCCGACGCGTTTCTGCCTCAGCAATGTCGAGCATTCGCTGGATGACTGATGATTTGTATATGGCATAGGCCTCGCTGGGAGATATATTTAAAAGGTGAAGGAATGAGAATGCCGAACCTTGTAGATCACATTGGTTATCCTTGAATTCATAACCACAATACAGCATACGCACCAGGCTTCCTCAGGGACAGGTTGATTGATTCTGTAGACCAAATACTCATTACATTCTCCAACCAACGCTTTTCTAACCCAACCCGACTGTTCTCGCCAGGAACATCGAGTAGCCCGCCGTCGAGGAAAAAGAGCTCCGGAATGGTAAACACAATTGGGTTCTGGGTCGAGTATGGACATTCGAGAAGCTCTCCCTCACGCGATATATTCCTCGAGTGGCCGAATGCGCAGAATGAGAATGGCGAAACGACGTCTGAGCGTTCAAAAAGTTCGGGGTGATTGCATACCTACAGGATCTTCCAGTATATAAAGGTTAACGCAACTTCGCAAGTCATGGCCCACCTTCCGGAACTGCATAACCAGATTCATCAGAGACATGGCACTGTCTGCATCTCCAATGTTTGCAGCTTTTTGAAGCAATTCCGCCACAGAGATGTTGGCTCGGAGCCCCCTGTATAACGCACGCTGCCGCGGACTCAAGTCACAATAAATGTCATATTCGATCTGTAATGATACTTCACGCCCCACCGTCGTCGAAGGCGTAAGAGCAATACGCACCTTGTCGCTGAGCTCATTCTGCACGTGGCGCTTCACACGACGTAGCATGAACGGCTTAAGGATCATGTGTAATCGGCGAAGCTGGTGCTCGTTGAGCTTGCTCCCTCTGTTCTCCGCCGCGTTCTCGATATCCTTTGAGAACCACTCGCTGAATTCGTCATGGGAGTCAAAAAGACTTGGCATGATAAAGTGCAGTAGTGCCCATAATTCTGAATGACAAGTTCTTGTAAGTCATATTGCTTCGTTGAAAGACTCCGATTACCTTGCATCGAGTTCTGCACGGGTGTCCCAGTCAGCAAAAGTCGATTACGACATTGAAAGTTCAGAAGGGTCTTCCACCGAGCACTGGATGAGCTTTTGATCGCTTGTGCTTCATCTAGAATCATATACTGCCACTTCACACGTTGGAAATACTTGTCATCTTGAACCACAAGAGGGTAGCTCGTGATAAGCACATGAAATGGGGCGTCTTGGTTATAACTGATCTGCTTTTTATTCCAAAACTTGCGAAGCGTTGCGCGATCCTTCACGTTCCCCCAATACGGCAGCGCCTTGAGTCCTGGCACGAAGCGTGAAATCTCTTGCTGCCAATTGTGCAATGTCGAAGCGGGGGCGATAACCAAAAAAGGTCCCCAGATATCATGCGTTTCCGCGAGATATGCCAATAATGAGATCGATTGCACCGTCTATTGATAGAGGGATCAACGTCAATTTCAGGCAAATTGCGATCACTTACCTTGCCAAGGCCCATCTCATCCGCCAAAATTCCGTTTATACCTTGCTCATAGAGGGTCGCGAGCCAGTTGAGACCTTTAAGTTGGTATTCCTTGAGCTGGGTCATGAGCATACGGGGCTGAGCGACAGTCATTTCTTTCAAGGATGTTGGGTTCTGGAAATTCAGCTCATCCGAGTCCACTGTAGATACGTCAACCTCAAATGACATCCCTCCTATCACCACTTACAATCAACAATGGGAGCAGAAATAGACGTTGGACCGGCGGTGGCAGAGGAACCTTCAACTTCTTCTCCCCTAGCTTGCCCTCCTACTTTCGGACGAGTGGAAGATTCGATTGCCTTGCGATCAATCGCAGCTTGCGTGTCGAACGCCTGTGCACGTTCCCGTGCGAGTAAGATGGCGTCTTGAGCGTTACGTGCAGCATGTCTATGTAAATTTGTTTGATCCTCTGATAAAATCAAATGAGGATGCAGGGAAACGACGACGACGTGCAAGACATACCATCATCAAAATTCAACTCGTGCAACGGTGCCGTAGATCCGTCCTCAGCACCTAGGGGTAAGTGAAAAGATCCAGCCGGAGGGTCCCTCGCAGCACCTTCGTCCGTTACTCGTTCTGCCTCTACAGCTGGACACTTCTCAGGACTATCAAACCCAACTAAACATTTACACTTACTTTTCAATTTATTACCCACAAAATGGCTGTATAGTTCTGTCTGACTGATCAAGAATTCTAACTTCCTGGCCTGGCGGGCCGCCTCGCGCTTCTCTTCTTCTTCCTTCGCGCGATCGACCGCTTCTTTTTCAGCACGTTTCCGAACGTCGCGCTCTTCACGTTCATTCTTTTTCCAAAGCACAAGCATTTCACGCATAAGTCGCTTCGCTCGCGTCTGGGTATCTTTAATAGATTTCGCTGTCCGTGTGCTAGATTTGCGAGCTTGTGAAGCAGCCATACTTGCAAGACGTTTGTGGTGACTATTCTTGACAACATATCCCGTGGCATGGTATTTGTACGCCTGCATGACATTCTGAGAATACGAAATAAAGCGAAATATGAAAACTACACACCCGTACAACGTCTTTTCGTGCAATGCTAAGCCATACGCGTCGCTGAGATTCCTCGAGTGCGACTATGCGTTTTGCTGCTTGGGAAGGCTCCAACTTTTTCGTTTTCTTGAGTAATGGAACAGGCTCGTCAAGGGGCCAAAAACCAGGACCATAACCCAGACTTGAAATAGCAGTCAGTGTGGGGGAAGACGGTGTGGACGGAATTGGTGTAACATCAAGAGAGAAGCCGATAGAACCTGCTATGGATGGAGAAAGACGATTCTGGGGAGGGTGGGGGAGGGACTGCTGAGGCTGCTGGGGCTGCTGAGGCTCTTCTGATGGTAGCTTACTACTTGTGGTCGGGGTCGTTTTAGTTTTGCGTGGGCCACGCTTACGAGGTGGTTTTGGACCTTCCTCTCCTGTCGAGGCTTTCTTCTGCCTACCGCCTTTCTTTTTTGCAGGAACTGCAACGCTAGAAGGTGCGTCAGAATTCATTTCCTCGATTTCTTCGAGTTTACGCTTCCGGAATGAAGAGGGGCCATCAACTTCTGTTTTCACCATAACGGAGTCAACGTCACTTTCAGTACGTCGCTTGCCCTTTCCATGTGCATTATGATACGTCGGGTGTTCGGATAAGCTGACATCCTCAGTAAACTGACGGTGTCCGTTGGAGGGAGGCGGAGAGTCGTTGAGTGTCCGAAGGATATCTTGTTCTATAGAAGCGCTTCGAGGACGATGAGGGGGTTGTTGCGGCAAGCGATCAGTTAGTGATGCTATACGCGCAGAATAATCCTGGGCAGTATAGCGCGCGACGGCATCATTCCGCTCCTAGTGAAACGTTGGTAGGATATTACAAGAGATGAGTCCACGGGACGTACACGGCACTTTTCTTCGTACCACTGCTGGACTTGGCGAGCCCTGATCCTAGTCTCAAGCATGTATTTGTTAAGCTCATCTTGCCAAATTTCGGGACACTCGTCAAGGTCCGACGACGGTGCTGGAGGGGTTTGCCAGCGACTCTCGTGCTGGATTCCCGCATCAACGCTTGTTCTGCGTCTCTTTGGAGAGCGTTCCTCATCGCCATCACTGTCTTCCCTGTAATGCCTTGAGGATTGACTGTGAGGTTGTGGAAGAAAAGCACTTGAGCGAGGGAGAGAGCTGTCGTTGTTGAGTATCCTTTGCAAGGACATGACCGTTCTGAAACAGAACTTGCGTGGCTGATTCCGTTAAGCTAACGGTCATATTTCACTACCATATAAGGAAATATTATTTCTATTTTCAAAGTTTTGCAAAAAAAAGAAAAGAAAAAAAGGTGTCAGAAACTTACCACAATCATAGCAGAAAGAATTAGTATCAGCTATTGGAGTCACGTCATCGTTGTACACTACGACCTAATGCCAGTTAGTCGACTCGGACCCAAATTCTCACGGGCGTCTAACGTTTGACTTTCCCCATGTCCCTTGTAAGGATCCTTGCTCGAGGTAGTACTGCTGTCTCTCGCCTTTCTCTGTCTGATGTCCTTCTTCATTTCATAGGTTTGCACCATTCCGCTCGCCGACATGCTCTCTCTAAATTCTCGATGCCTGCGATGAGCCCAACGATGACAGAGGGTGGTATCGCTGAATGGAAAAAAAAGGAGGGCGAATCATTTGCTGTCGGGGACGTCCTGCTCGAAATAGTGCGTGATACTTGACCCTGCCGTACTTATGCTCATTACCTCTCCAGGAAACTGACAAGGCGACTATTGACGTTGAGGCTCAGGATGACGGTGTTCTTGCCATGATAATTGCCCACAATGGCGCAAAAAATATACCCATTGGTTCCCCCATAGCCATCATTGGTGATCAAGGCGACGACCTCTCCGGTGCAGCAGAACTTGCAAAGCAATCCTCCGTACCCTCACCGATGGATGGGCCGTCTCAACGGAAAGCTTCTCCGTTGTCCTCTGATACGACAGAGCTTGGTTCTCCTTCCCCCACTGTGTCTCCTGTCCAACACCAGGGTGTATCTCCCAATCCCACCGACCGTGAGTTGTCCAGAGGCGAGCGGATATTTGCCTCTCCAATTGCCAAGAAAATTGCACTAGAGCGCGGTATCCCTCTGGCGAACCTTAAAGGCTCAGGCCCCGATGGTCGCATCATTCGAAGCGACGTCGAGTCGTATACACCTCCGTCCCCTACTGCGACAACCGCTGCCTCTGTGTCATTGCCTTCTTCCGCCCTCGACCCACCGTACACGGACATTCCTGTTTCCAATATGCGCAGAACTATTGGTCAACGCTTATCAAAATCCAAACAGGAAGTGCCCCACTACTATGTCACGGTAGAAATCGATGTGGGAAGGCTTCTCAAGCTGCGTGAGGTCTTTAACCAGAAGCTCGACAAACCCGACAAGCTCAGCGTCAACGATTTCGTCGTGAAAGGAGTCGCGTTAACCCTGCGTGACGTTCCAGAGGCAAATTCGGCCTGGTTGGGCGAAAGCATACGACTGTATGTATCAGCACTTTCAGACAACACTCCCCGTCTCAATTTACTTTAGATACACCCGAGCCGACGTTAGTGTCGCCGTGGCTACGCCGACTGGTCTCATCACACCAATCATTCGAGATGCCACATCCAAAGGTCTCGCTGCCATCTCGGCCGAGACAAAAGCTCTCGCCAAGAAAGCGCGTGACGGCAAGCTGAAGGGCGAAGAGTACCAAGGCGGTACATTTACCATCTCTAACATGGGGATGTTTGGCGTTGACCACTTCACTGCTATCATCAATCCCCCTCAAGCTTGCATCCTTGCTGTCAGCTCTACCGTCCCTACACTCGTCCCGGTTGGGCCCGACGCTGACCCAGAGGACGTCGCTCGAGGATTTAGGACTGCACAAATTATGAAGGTCACCCTAAGCGCGGATCATAGAGTCGTTGATGGCGCACTCAGTGCGCGGTGGCTCACTGCGTTTAAGGGTTACCTCGAGAACCCACTCACATTTCTCCTGTGAGAAAATTGGCTTTAACAGAAGCGAACACAAGTCTCAATGATAGATCCATTTATACGTTGTGCTTTAACTATGTGGGAGGGATGATAACACGGTCGTATGGCCAATAGACATGCTATAGATATTATCGCCACCGGGCTGGCAGGCGCGCGTCGCAAGGGGTCAATGGAGATTCCCTGGAATCCACTTATGCATTCTGTTGTGTTGTCAGGCACCATGGCAGACGCTGTCACCTCGATGGGGTTATCTTTCAAATCCAAAGGACTGAACTGTATCTGCCATTATAACGCACAAGACAATAAGCTAGTTCTAGTAGACGGAATGAAAGGCTGGCCGAGTTGAAGATGCATTCAAAGACGGTACAGTTCGTCGTAACCTATAACAAGAACCTTCCGCTCCAGATCTGCAGTCACGTACATGGGTAGCCCGCTCGCAACGAACCCAGCCATACAACCTCAAAAGAGCGAGACAAACAAATTGGAATACAAGACTTGAAAGATTGACCGGCGGAATTCCCAAGGATCAAATGACATTTGCCGCAGGAGAATAAACTATTCTACCAGCCATGAGTCAAAACAAAGAAACAGCGTCGCAAAATATACGAGCATATTGCAATGACATATGGATGCCTCTCTGGATGTGCCCACATTCCACACCTTATCATCCCGCTATGTTTAACAGATGTCCCTCTTTAGATTTCTTACACATTTAGGAGGAGAAAAAAAGGTATTATATATAAGAAACAACTTGAACATATAATAGAGTTGGTTGAAAAATAATACAGAAGTAGTAAAGGCGAAGCCACCCAGTTTTGCGCTGTTATGATCACTTGTTGCATCACGTGATTTTATGGCCACAGATAAACGTTTATAATAACTTATACCGTTTCTCCTCCGTGGACATCGCTTGTCGATGGTTGAACATTTCTAGCTGTTGTTCTCAGATTGTGCAGGACAAAATGCAGAGCACCATCGCAGTGAGATGCTGAAGCCTTTCGACTTAGAGTTCCAAGAAAGATCTATGAAAGTACGGTGAGTTTGTGTTTTGGTCACTGAGTATGAAAACAAAAGACAGACACAGACACAGACTAACTCTGGGGTAGGCTTCCGTTCTTTGAAAGGTTGCTTCCACCAATGAGACAGGTATTTCTTTTTTGTGGGTGAATGCTTACACATTCTCTTAACAGCACCTCATGATCTCCACTGTAAAGCAAGTTCTAGTGACTGTCCAGGAAGAGCTATGGTATCTATAACAGAATCGAGCTCCTTTGGGAGAGGCACAAGAATTGACAAGTCAGGATTGGGTGACTGTTGCGTCAATGATCTTATAAATGTTAGACGATGGGGCAGTATGATATTGTGTCTCTACAAATAGAAAGGCCGAAGTCGCAGCATTGCAGTTGCGGACTGGGTGACTTCTCTCGATGCCAGAATACTGGGGTCATTTACTGGTAGCTCAGGCCGGAGTTTCGCACGACTTACTTTGCGCTTGACTGCCATGTTCACGACCAGCTCAAGTCCTCGTCGCTCGCGCTCGCAGTCGACCTCTACGTTATCTCAGACTTCACCCTCGCGTAGATCTTCCAAGCGTGCATTTTCAGCTGCAGCCTCGCCCCGAAACGCTGGTTCAAGAGAAAAGAGAGCAAGAAGAGGTGACTCTGTTCGTCTTGCCACCTGCTCACTTGCGTGCTCTGTTCATATTTTATAAAGCCTTCTCCCAGATCGTCCCCTCCTACAATGTCATCCAAATTATTCGATCCCCTTTCTGCTGTCCCAGTGTCAAATCCACAAGCATTCTTATTCATGAACCTTGCTTCTTCAGCGCCATCAACGCCGTTCCTGCCTTCTTCCTCCTCCTTCTTTTTTCCAGTAGTTTCTTCGTCTACCACCCACAATAATACACAGATACAACCATCGTCACCACTCTCGCCGCGGCATTCCCGGGCCATGCTTGATAACTTACATCGCGAGGCATTCACCAATTTACGACAAAGCTTAGCTCAGTCTGGAGAAGGATTTTTACGCAGGATGAGAGACTGGGAGGAGGGCAGGAATACGGAAAGTAAGAACATTTCCTCGCTTGGTGTCCAGGAGAGGGGACGCAAATCGCGGAGAGCCCGCAGGCACAGGACATTGCACACGGATAATCATATAGCTGGCGGAACGTCGGACCCCTGTCCTCGCGATGATATTTACTCAGTTTCTAGTGATGTTACCCATCTGGATAGAGACCAAGACAGCCTGTCGGGATACGGAACATTTCGCAGCGCACAAGATGATTCGGACATCGAGGACGATATGCTAATTGTTAATGTGGGCCACTTGCATTCTCTCGCTTCTTCCGAGAGAAAGCCTCTCAGCGGTTCTCTGAAGAGGCCCCCGATCGAAGTTCCAGGCTCCCAGGAGCTTTTTGCTGTGGAGTCAACCGAAACGGAGGCTGAGCGTTACCCTTTGGCACATAGTACTTCCACGCTTGAATTCCCCTTCACACACTCCAATACCCGCTCGTCCTCTCCATTTTCACTCGGCAATACTACAGACGACGAATCCTCATCGGGCAGTCGTTACGACCAAGCTCATTCTGGATTTTCTTCTCCTTGCGCTATTTCTGGTATAGCGGACTGGTCTTCGCATACTATTCTTGCACAGAATCAACCTGGGGTGTTCAGGGAGAGCGTGCACCACTCTTCCCCAGGGACTTCGCCACGTTCATCTTCCCCTGGCTTCTCTCGTAGTCGGCTCGCCGCGCGACGCCATCTGGCTGTTCAATCTCTAGATGATGTATCCCTGCATATGCACCCACGTTTTGCCGCAGTGTCAACGACCAACCATGTTACACAAACTGCTTCAGATAAGGTCTTGGCCGCCCTAGTTCTAGCTCTCGCAAATGGATCTGGCAGTCTGGCTGACTACGGTCATGTACGAGAGGCCCAAGGCGAGCTTGAAGAATTCAAGGCAGGCGACTTGTGGGAGTAGCTGCGAAGTTGACGCACGTCTCCGTTGCAACTAATCTCAAAGGGTCACGAACGCCGTCCTTTTATCACTTGCATTTATAATGAGTATCCAAAAGACAGACTGTGAAGGAGTCATTGTACAGGCACCGGAACCACATGTACTACAAGCATACCTCATCACGCCTACATATCTTATCCCTTACATATATCATCAGATGCCATACCATCATTAACGTGCCGATTCACAACACCCCCATTTATTTTTTCGTCTCGATGATTGCATATGTAGTCCAACTGTTTATATCCACTCGTGCTGTGATTCACGTAATTCTCAGCTGGAAAGTTGCGCTGCAAGATGTCATTATCTATGATTAAGAGTTATTCATGAATAAGTCATACATGTATTGTGTCATTATCATGTATATTTGTACATCAGCAGCACACAATGACCTCACGAGGCAGCGTATATTGATGCCAATCGGGTATCATCACATGAAAAAGAAGTTTACATTAACAAGGCTTCCAAAAAGTCCTAATAAGAAGGGAAGTGATAAAAGAAATACAAATACCAGCATCGCACACTAGATAGCAGAGCCAAGCACCTTCACTGCAAGTGCCCTAAGAATCTTCAAATTTGATCAGCACGTATTGTCGCAAGATAAAATAAAGGATTTACTTCAGCCTTCTGGCTGCCACCAAGCTGGGAGAATACAATGGCCACACTCTTGCCCTTGGCATCACGAATAGCACCGAGCCGGTTACCTGCGTAGCCGCCAAAAATCTATTACGTTTTGGAAGTGAGCTTTTTCAAGTTAGAGCAAGCAAGACTCTGACCATTCCCGGCAAATTACCGACAATAAAGCCCAAGGCACCCCCAGATACCACTCCAACATATGACCACCAAGGGACATGACGGTCAATTTCAGGTCTAAGCATCTGTAGGTTGATGATGAGCACGACGTGAGATGTATTTGTAGATGCATATTCCTACCTCCTCGAAAACATCACCGAAAACACCTTCGGCGTCTGGTCTTTGCGCCTCTGAGAACCCTTCTGGACGAGAAGGAACCCCTGCAGCGCCAGTAAATATGTTTGCAAAGCTTGCGAAGATGTTAGAGGAGGCGTCTGGCTCCTCAGATCTATCGCTGGACGACCGTGATGCATAGAGGGTATCATATTCCTTTCGACGCGTGGGGTCTGATAGAACATAGTAAGCGTCTGCTACTGCCTTGGAAGTTATTCAGAACAAATTATCATGAGAATAATGGGAACACACCTGAAATTTTTCAGTGGCTCGCAACTTTTCCTCTTGGGACGCATTTAAGAGTCTATCTGGATGGGTCCTCAGGGACTCTCGTCTGTATGCTTGTCGTACTTCGTCTTGGATGGCTCCAGGAGGAATGGAGAGAAGTTCATAATAGTTAGGGAATCGTGTCGGCATTGCAGGAGACACTACTAAGTGGTTTTCTAGTGACGTCACCGAGGGTTTCTCTTAGGCGCTGCATGACATATTATGTAATTAGACTAGAGCTAGAATACGACGATAGTTATCAGTACTAAAACCTATCTATTCTTAATTCACTGGGTTAATTGTAAAGACATATGAGAAATGGAAAGGAATTTTACAATCAAGTATTGGGCTCGATCATGCTGTGCTGAAGCTGACTAGACAACAGTAACTTCCAGGAGTATTTCAAGTCGATTCAAGGACCTCGTCTGGTTTTCCCACATGCGTTGAAGACAAGAATACATATAACCATGAGGTTAGCCTGTCTGCGCGAGGACCTATAAACAGACACTAGCTACTGAGCATTGTTGTGGGTCCACATTGTCTGGTATTTGACGCGCTTCTGATTCCTCTACTACTGCCATCTTGTGAGGCTTAACTACCCATTTATACATCGTATTCTTTGCTATGGCCGACACAGCAGCTGGCTCGCAGCAAGACAAATCTGTTCAGGTCAAACTCGTTCTATTAGGTGAGAAATGTTCCATGGTGTGAGGTCTCAACGAGGACCCTTGCCTTATACCAGTTGTATTTTTGTTAACTTTATGCATCCAATTTAGGAGAGGCCGCCGTTGGAAAGTCCTCAATCGTTTTGAGATTTGTGAGTGTCCACATTGTAGTGGATATGCGTCTGACACGAGATTCGCACGTAGGTCTCGAACGAATTCCAAGCCAACAAAGAGCCCACCATCGGTGCAGCGTTCTTGACACAGAAATGTCGATTGGAAGACCGTGTGTTGCGGTACGAGATCTGGGATACGGCTGGACAAGAACGATTCCATTCGCTTGCCGTGCGTGTCGCCCTCGTATTGTGCCATGTTGAGCTCAATAAAATCTCCAGCCCATGTACTATCGCAACGCACAGGCTGCTGTAGTTGTATATGATGTCACGAAGGCGGCTAGTCTAGACAAGGCGAAATCATGGGTCAAAGAGCTCCAGCGGCAAGCCAACCCAAATATTGTTATTGCACTTGCTGGGAATAAGGTGGATCTGGTAACCTCTTCCCCTTCGACCCCTGCTACGCCATCTTCCGAAACCGAAGACGAGCCTGACGATGCAACCGCGACGCCTGGCGAGGCTCCTGACACAACAAACGCTGGAGAGATGGAGGGTGTTAGACAGGTTCCAAAGGAGGAGGCTCAGGCATATGCCAGTGAATCCAATTTGCTATTCTTTGAGACCAGCGCCAAAACAGGCGAAGGAGTTGTGGAAATATTCACTGAGATTGGTTTGTGTTTTACGGCTCCGTTCTCTTGATCGATATTTACCAACTTCTCAACAACCAGCCAAGAAGATACCCATCGAACACATTCTTGCTTCCAGTCGCACAAACAGCAGTGCACGGGCAAGTGGGGGATCCTCTTCACAAGCACAAGGTGGTGTGAATCTCACCGAAAGCCCGTCCAAGAGCAAAGACGCATGCCAATGCTGATATGTTCATGAATGTCTTATATTTGTGACTAGGGAAGTCTTCCGATCTTTCTCGGCCATTATTATGCCTTCGGACTGGTTTATTTGTAACTCCTGTTCCTCACCATCCTTTCCAATTAATACATCATGCTTTCATTGTTGTTCTTCCTCACTAACTTGACATTCCACAAGAACTATTATGTCCGATTTCCCAACCAGGGCTTCACGTCAGATGTCTTGACAGATGTTCTTATGTGTTAGTCATTCACATGCAGAACACTGATTCATGATGCATCGGCATCAACGATAGAGGCTGGGACTAACAGAGCAACCGTGTACGCTATGCGATCAGTCAGACGGTAGCACCTCAGAGAAGTACCAGCTCCAACCTGGTCAGTTTGACTCGGTATTATTCTGAAGCCAAGAATCAATCCAAAGGACGATACGGTTAACATTTTCTTCGAGATCTTCTGTGCTTTCACTGCGAAGTTCTACGATGATATTCGACTCGTAAGATTCATGGGCGTCGTCGAGAACGGTCTGCATAATTTCAGACTCATTGTTTTCCTGGATCTTCTTTAAAGAATAATTTCTTTGGTGTGTGAATCATCAGCTTACTATGCTCAGTCAAGGATTGGCGCTTGCCTTTCTTGCAGACGATCCCAAAGCATCGTGTGGTCGCATCGAAGTACGATGACCAAATCAATCCAACGTTCAGGGAAAATGTTACATGTGTGCCAGTCGAGCACCACACCACCATCCTTGACCAGCGGCTCCAAAGCGTCCAGCACCTATCGATAGTGATGAGTATGCTATAAATAACAAAAGCGAGTTGTTTGCCTTGTCATCGTCGACGAGATAGGTCTCCCACTCCTGGTCGTAACCCTCATGGAGATACTGATCTTTCACCAGGTCGCCGACGCTTATATACCGCAGGGGCACTGGAGATTGTGTGACAAGAAGTTCAGCGGTGATAGACTTGCCTGTCCCTGTTCAAAGCTAAACATATAGGATAAACATGTAAAGTACTCCTCACCAGGAGTGCCAGTGATAAGGATGGTAGGTAGCTTGCGAGTACCTGACATAATGAAGGCAGGGTCAAAGGTGAAAGCCGTCCTAGTTTTTTGCGGATGCAATTGAAGCTTCGCATCGACTATACACAAAATTATGTGGTTGTGGATCGCTTATGTTGGCTTAAACTTTCATATCACCGGATTGGCTAGCCCAAATGTTTTTTATGCTAGTGGAAGACTGAGAAAGATCCCCTCACCACTCGTTACATTAGTAACTGCCAAGGTCTAACTGTCTCGCTTGTCATGTCCCACCTGTTCCACCCCTTCGAGAGACTAAACGCATACGATACTAATCGAAGTCAAGTCAATCTCTTAACATCATTTGTTAGCAATTCAACTCGTAATTATCAGACAACTTTGCACTCCTAGCGAGAAGTTTCAGGTAATACATCAACATATGGTGGTGGTCGTGTTACAGGTTCTCCGGGTCCAGATTGCTCCGCAGGTTGCAGATACGGAGGAGGCGCATATGTATTTGGTCCATTTTGGGGGATCGCCGTCACCGAGGGGTCGGATCTAGGCGCAGGAGGAAGGGATGATGGTGACGGCGATTGTTCACGACTCAGAGAAGGCACGGGAGGCCTTCGGAATTCTTCGACATCGATCGAAGGGGGTGGATCCGAAGGATCATCAAGAAGCGGGGGAGGAGGTGGAAGAGCCTCGGAACGGCTAGATGGTTGCACAGAAACGCCCTCAGGATCAGGCTGCTCCAAGGCCAAGCTCAAGGCCTCGAGCGCACGCTCAGGCCGTGAGACAAGATTCGCGAACTCTGTGACATCTGTATCTAGTGATGCGTTTGCCATCGAGGGAGGAGGACTCGCAGATCGATCCAGGGAGGATGATATACCATCGTACTGATCGCCTGGGCGGAAGCCGAAGTCACTACCCTCTCCGGGAATTGAAATGTAAGTTGTAGAACCAGGGAGTTGTGAAACCTGAGACAGTTCATCTGAGGTAAACGCAGGAATGCGGCCATCAGGATCTGACTCGGATTCCAAAAATGTTGGCAAGCGTGAGGAAGTGGAGCCTGTGGGATCTGACGCGAAGAACGGTGGGGGCGCATCACGCTCCTCAAACGGCGGGGGTGCCCCAACGGGCCCTGAAGCGCTCGGACCTGCTTCGTTTTCGATGACGTCCGCGTCCTCATGACGCACCGTACGAGCTGGTGGTTTGTCGTGTTTCTTACGATAAGCCGATGCAACAGATTCATCTACTTCTGGTAGGGGAGCTGGATTAGGTAGGAGGACAATTGGGATGCTAACTCTTGTGACAGATTCAGTGTGCGAAGCGGCGAGCATAAATGTGATGTTGACGGAAACATGAAACGACACCGTATGGAGAAGAGTGGATTGAGTGATCGAAGTACAATCTGAGCCGTCGTTGTCGATTTGTGCAGAACTTGATAAAGAAGCATCCTCATCCCTACTGTGCATAGCACTCTGGTGAGGGTAAAGTAACAACCGGATTTGGACCGGACGAGACGTGTGGAAGCGACATGAAGAACCCGAGCGCGTCAAGACGCTATGCAACCCATCTGTTGTAGATAAACCGCAATATGGATCACGTGGTAAAGATGTCGATTCTGATTTCTCGTCAGCGATCTGGTGAATAGAAGAGCTAGGGGTAATAGAAGACGGGGTAGATGCACTAGGGCTGTCGCTTGCTCTTGCCTCAGCTGCCAGCTGGCTTTCACCGAACGAAACGACCCTCACGAGTTCGGCCATTATGTTCCTGAGCCGCAAACCTCGAGCTCTAATGACGTTAATATCTGGAGGAGGGATAGTAATATAGACAGCAATTGGCTCCCCAATACGGAATGTGCTTCGAGGAACTTCAATCTTGACCGAAACCGGGTCATCGCATTGTATCACTTGAGGCCTGCTTTGTAAAATAGGACGATTAGGAGACGTATAACGTCTTGTATGAACTGAAATAGACTTCGTCAAAGCTGGAGTGGTTGGATCAGATGGATGTAAGGTCGCAACGAGGTGGTGGCCGATGGATGAGTGAGGTGTGTGGATGCATTGCGGAGTGTCTGGAGTCAACGGTATAGAAAATGGGAGTGTGGAAGGGATGGTACTTGAAGTCGCAGATGACGTAGAACATGACAGGCGAGAAAATAGGACGAGGGTAGATGAGGATATTTCTATAGTTTGATGCGGGTTGGATTCCAGAGTCTGCAAAGATATAATCCTAAAAATCAACGATATGAGGAAGGCATGCCAGGGAGATGGGAAGTGACGACTTGCGCACTGTCCCACTGGCCTTCCTCTGCGCCCTTAATCTGGAGCTCCCCTTCGATCGCAGCGCGCTCACCCTGGGCCCCTAAGAACCCCTTCTGGAACTGAACAGCACCAAGTGAAGGAGAAATGAGGAGCTGGGTACGGTGCTCGTCGTACGTCGGTGGCAGAAAGGACATTGGGTTACGTAAGAGGCTACATGGATGATCCAGTGGTTGCTGTTCTACCCATCCACTTTTCAAACTCGCTCGTCCCAAACATACACCTACACCAATTTCCTTTACTATTTAGACCTTTACAGGTTCCTCCCTCAGCTACAGAAAGTGGAAAACGCATTCATGCCAGACATAAACCGCGTGTAGGGAAGATTGAAGTTCACGTCCCAGTCGATACTCGGAAGGAAGTATGGAACCCAGAGAAGGGAATCGAATATGGCGCTGCGAGAGCAGAAGGGGATCAACAAGGCAATATATCTGACAAGAAAGAAAAAAACGAGCAGAAGGATGGCGGGGAACCGAGGCTCAGTGAGGTCAGGATGAGCAGCGAGAAGGTTCCGGGGAGAGGGGAGTATATGCTGGGTATCGTGCGTGACGGTCTGTCTTATCTTTGCGATGGTAGGAAATCGAACCCTCAGCATTTAAGCAGGACATCTGCATTTGCATCCAATATCTGAGACTCATCAACTTCGTCCCACTTTGACGTACCTGGATGTGCTTTCGCGGAAATCCCGTCCCTCACGGACGGGTGCTGGTGCTGATGGCGACTCTGACTCTGATGATGGTCCTCCACCGGACCCCGATGACCCAACGCCGGTCCCCGCCACAGTAAGAAAGGAGAAGAGACCCGCGACTGGTTCTAAGGAGGTCCAAGTCACTGCTAAGAAAACATCAGAAGACAAGACTGGTACTCAGCAATTCCAAGGAGGATTGTCTCAAGTAAGGAGGGAGATGCTGATGATGATCCGGGACGAGTCCGAGGAGCCATGGGAGGAACTTGAATACTGTGATGGCGAGGTGACTTTCCTACATACACTTCTTTAATGCCTCTATTGATAACGCATGGTACACAGCATGCCGACTCAGCGAATGCTTTTGAGTCGGTCTTCTCCAAAGGGTCTGTGAAGCTAATATGCGAGATGGAAATGTCGGATATGCTCAAAAATATCAGCGTGTAGCAGTCTTTACTTATTAGTTAAGCCCAAGCGGCTGGAGAGGGGGACAATTCGATGCTCTTAAGCTTCGCCTTAGCGCATCAGTTTGATCGCCACTCGACTTATAAAAAGTCGGAGATATTTGTAAACGCCGCTTTAACCAATGCCATCAAGACGATGGACTCCCGCAACGACTCAGGTACTGAGCCGGACAATGAGGACATTAACTATGTAGCCGATGACGGGGTTTCTCTGGCTTTACAATCAACGATCTGCCTTTCTCGCGATTTCTTGACACGGGGCTGGGGAACACCAGTGGTGGAAGTAAACAAAGTTGCCGAAAGTATTGCAACGCTAGAGTCCATAAGTCTTGATGGAATGAAGGTGAAATTTATTCTTGTCCTTAGAATGTCTCACCTAACATTTATTTTTAATTGGAAAGGACAGCTCTCTCCAAGATACCATTCATTCTTCAGCCTCGGTCTTGCTTGACTTTCTTCAGAGCCTAACTGATACTAGAAGTGTCCATACTACTATTCTCTCCAAACATGTCCTCGGAAGAATACGTATGTTCGCCTCTTCTTAGTTGCTCTAGTACACTCACCTTAACTTAGTACGACCGAGTTTTCTCTCCCGGCTTTTCGAACATCGTCACGTTTGTAACTTGGTGGTCGCAAAATCATTGTCTCCCCAAATTGGACGCTCCAGTTTTATAAGTTGGGTAGATGTCGTTATCGCAAGATTAGGCGAGGCTATTTCATTGATTGGTGGCCAAGGATGCGTCCTTCAAAACTTGAAATGTTCAAGAAGCGCTAAAGAGTTGGCTCTGGATGTCTTCATGAACTCTCCAACACAAAAGGAGCAACTCGTTCGCGTTGCTTCCCAGCTTCCTGGTCATAGGCGCAGCTCCTCAGTACGGTGGTTAGCAAAACGCTGATTTGAATATGTTTATAGTCACTTGGCATGCCACCATCGCTGTATCAAGTTCTAGACAGGTCTCTGAGGCTACGCGACGCCTTTCTGTCTCTCTAATGTTCGGCGCTTATGTATTATGCCCCAATCTGACCTCGGACCTAGACAAACGTCTTGAGTGTGTCAACGTCATACACGGATGCTTGTGTTTTGCTGACAATCATGCAAGAATTATGGATGACTATGACCTTGTGCAAGCTGTTTTACAGAAAATTATTTCTGATTTTTCACGTGAATGGTTGGGTCAGGGTGATCAGGTTCACTTCTCGACTCCTTCCAACCCTCGCGGTGTAGATGTAGATGTCATCAGTAAATGCCAGTATGCCATGGTCGTCAGCCTATTTGCTGTAAGTCGAGTGTTTTATGGTCCTTCACTTCTTTAAGTTACCTCAACATTCAGAACTTGAATTATTTTAGCAATTGGAATTGTCCCATGAACCAACAGAAATTCAGTCTTATGCTTCCTTTCGTCCGTCAACTCTCGGAATTCTCATGATGCTTATCGAATACCTGATGGCCGATGATACGACCTGCGACGCCGCAGCTCCCGTCCGAAGATTCTTCCCTTTGACAACTGTGAATACCAATCATTGTCGACTCCTCGGGTGGAGATCAACTGTCCCCTGGTGTTGGATGATGTGGGGAAACGATACTAGCGTGCATTTCGAGGCTGTGACGCAGATAGTAAGCACAAGAAAGTCAGTTAGAGAGTTCAGTCATTAATTTTCCTTCAGACAGTGATATGGTTGCAACATTTTGGTATGTGGATACTCGGATGTAGTCCTTTAAATTACGTGGCTCATAGCTTTGTTAATCTTTTAGTGGTTACTAACACAGATATAATGAGGGTTGTAGAAGCAGCACCGCTCGCTGCGATGCCGGTTTTTCTTGCAAGGAAACGTTCTGTTTATCGCCCTGCATACAATACTGATCCATCAATCTGCCTCTTTTAGTCGCTAATCGGATCTCCTGCATCCAAGAGTTATGATCAGGCAGAACGTAGCATTCTGTATAAAGCGTGCTGTGCAGTCTCCCACCTCGCCCGAAGCTACTACTGCATGTTCGACCATGCACTCTTGATAAAAATATATCAAAGGTTGTTTACGTTGCTGCTATCACTTGGCTTCGATGAAGTGGATATGTCAAGTTGGTCTAAACTTACCCTTCCAACGGTATTATCGCGCACTAATGACTTTTCAGGTCGCGCAGTGATACTGGAGTTCATGGCATGGGTTCCCCAACGACTGAAGGAGATGGCCTTGCCTCTAAACCATGACAGTATCTCTATCTCAGTAGTCATAAATGACGGTATGCTATTTTGTGATTATGAGTTATATTTATTTCAACATTTTGCAAGCCATAGAGCGTGTCACAGGGTCAGTGTTGTTTCTTTTCTTGGTAAGTAATGTGGTAATGATGGGCTTATTCAGTGCTAGTCTGGAATTCGAAGTTGAGGAAACAAACAAGCGCGTGAAGGCTACCCTAGAAGTCCTCGTTGTGCTTGCGTGGAGCAGAATTCCAGGAGCATCGTACATGGCGGAAGATCAGTCGCTTATTGATCACCTGTTGTCGATGTTAGGTCAAGGGTCTTGGTGGGATAAAGCGACTCAAGAGACCAGCATTGTTCTCCTAGGCTGCATCGCGGGTTTAATACCAGAATCCGACGAACTACCTTATCAACCTGCCCTCGTCTGCAATTCTATGATGTCCCACATATCCTCGGATGACTTAACTATGGCCTGTACGTACTATTATGCACTATAACACACAACAATCTTGGTCAATCTTGTCATATAGCTGCCATCGCTGTCTACATTCACGGGGTAGCCAAGCATGGCTGTTTTGATCTAATTACATTGATCGAAGTATGGGACTACCTCCGTGACGTGATGTTCATGATCTTAGGGAAGCGTCAGCCGGATGATTTACACCACCTGTCTTCTGTGACACGGAATTCCATCTGCTCTGCACTGGGTCTTATCCTGGAGTATTTTCCCTGTAATCATGGTGTGTGCCAATGTCGAAGTCTCGAGATGCTTACAAAGCAGCTGTGGCCCAGAAGTTAACGTATTGATCAACTCCCCGTGGACTTTAACACTATATGACGAATTGCGCAAGTACTCACAAAGCTCATTTCTGCCAGACTCGCCTTCTACAAGATTGACCGTTAGCACTTTACTCGAACAGGTATGCCCCGTAATGAATATCGTTTATCGAAGGATGGCCAGGACCACGCTCACTCTCGTTAGATCGAACAGCGAGTGAAGGCAAACCTAGAAAACAAGTCTCTTCCATTTCAACAAAACCGTATCCCAGCTCGTCTACTACTCCATCGATCCGAGAATGGATATCGCCTCGTAGGTATCGCCGTTGAATAAAATACATACAGATCATACAGTTGTTAGTTATCTTCACAAGCTAATCCTCGAAAGACTGTCGAGAAGATTTAAGGCCTTCACAGCTCGCCTACTGCTAACGAGGAAGTACTGACGAGCATCGGGATGATTAACACTAATGAATCGTTTCACCATTCGAAGAATAAGTCTAGGAAATCCCAGGGTGTGATTGGTCTTTATCTTCGCTTTCAGTTTTGGCGAAGCGAGGAAGTAAATAGAATAAATCGATTGCATGACCTTCTCGAGGTAGCTCAGCCACACGTCGTGCATGCGCATTGCGATTGTGAAGTTTTCTGAGGACACGGGAAGACGATGAATGAGGGAGGTGAAGAGGGACCAAAGCCAAGGAAGTTTGATGCCCCTTGACAGAGTAAGCCTGTTTGTATCCGGATGCGCCAACTTCGCGAATTCCTCCAGAGCAAGATCGATGATCACTGGAGGTCGAACAGTACTGGCGCTGATGGCGCCGCTCTGATGACGATTCCCTTGGGAGAGCTGAGATCATGTGGCTCAACTGGGAAAGACACTAACAATTCAAATAGCCTTGTACGCGTGCGTGGAGGATGGGACGCCAGATCTGTAATAAAAAGGACCAGATTCGACACAATTGTCAACACGTCCCTACGTACTTTGACAACATCTGAGAGAGTGGGTGTATGTTAGAACCCGCCCTGAGCCTGATCCCCAAACCTCTGGACCTTTGGGCCCAAAGCCCTCATTCACATTTGGGCATCGGAGTTTGAAATCAAGTTTCGTAATCACGTGATTCCTTGTTTCGACGTGTTGTTTGCTTTTATATCTTGAATATCCTTTCTGTTCTTGTCTTCACCGTTCCATTCGCTATGGGTTTTTGTCGCCGATGTGGAGAAATCGTTCCCGCACAAGCTATGCGCTGCAAATGTGGAGGGTCAGCCGTTGGTCAGTACTCAGTACCAAGTAGTGGATTTAGCAGTAAAATATTGAATATATCAACAGCCCCAGCAGTACATTGGAACCAGTCTCCTCAGAGAGATGGGGGTAGTCAAGACAGATGGGCTAAAACGTGGGTTCTAGTTTCTTACATCGTTGGATTGCCTTTACAGTCGCTTTATCTCCCAGTTACGTCTCGACCGAGGCTAACAAACATCCTGCACTCGCTTCAAACATCCAGGCCGAACAGCCATCCACCCCAGAAAAAGATGATATACGTCGTGGCACGAACTATAGTCCAACGAGACCTCGATTCTCTACGCCAGAGAAAGGTGACGAACGTACTGACGCCAATCACAGCCCAACGAAGTCTCCTCGTCGCTTTCCCCGTCCGCTCAGCACTGCTATTTCTTCTTTCTCCCGGCCTGATAACAGAGTCTCTCAGCATATTGCCTCTATCACTGCAAGGCGCACCCCTCTTACCTCTAAGAAAAGTACTACTTTTGCTCGAAGTGGTTCTCCAAGTTCTGTTCCTGCAGACGTGATCGCATCGCCCGATGACGCCACGCTAGCAAAGGCATATGGTTCTATCTTACAGCGTCCAGATACGCTCCCCATCCATACTTGCGCCAGATGTTCTTCAATCTTTCCTCCAGATGCCACCATCTACCCTGACCCACAAGTACCCAATGGAGCCACACCTCTGTTCTTGTGTCGATCTTGCTTTGCCGCTCACGGAGGATCAAAGGGTGATTGTGCAGATTGTGGTCGTGAAGTATTGACCGTCAGAAAGGAAGGTGGTTTCATCGAGAGCGCAGGGAGGGTCTGGCACAAACGATGCTTCCGTTGCAACAGCTGTCACAAGGACATAAGTCATGTTCCGATGGTTGACCTTTACGGGAAGCCCTCATGTGCAGAATGTTTTGATACTTGTTTGAACAGGAAAGACACCCCCAGGAAAAAGAAGCCAGTGGAACCCAGCAACAATATCGGGGGGATGAGGGGCTGGAGTCGCGAAAGTAGTCCTGCATTGGAGGAATTATCAGAGCGATTAGGCATCAAACGACATCTTTCCCCTGAAGCTCACTGCAGCCCATCTGGCGAAATGAATGTTTCTCCGTCTCCGATGAGAACGTTTTCATCAAGTCGAGAGGAAGATTCTCTTCGTCTTCGTGGTTCTCTCCGCCGTTCAATCTCAGGGACCCCACCGAGTCAGACCAAGCTATCTGAACCTCCGAATACCGCTTCCGCCTCCATCTATTCCAAGACTAGCGAGCCGGTCATACAGACTATACCAATGACACCCGATCTTTCCTCATGCTCGTCAGACTCACTTTCGTCTTGGGCTCCTTCAACCCCGTCAAACTCACCGCGGCAATCAGGGACTCCTAATTCGCGGGATAGTATCACGCCCAAAGCAAAAGGGATACCGACACCATTAAAAATTGCGACAACGGGGGAAGCGAAGTGCGGTCGATGCTTCCAGTCGCTCTTCAGCATCTCTGGAGATGGTCAGATTGTGACAGTACCTGCTGATTCCCCTGTAGGTTTTCCTACTTCATACCATGCGTTCTGTTTCCGTTGCTTTGTATGTGGGGATACTTTCGACGGTAAGGAGCATGGGCATGCGACTTTTGTTAAGGACTCCAGGGGAGTGTGTCATCCAGAGGTTTGCCTATTTCATATCCTAACAATTCTTTCTCTAAGCCATGATTGCAAAGTGTAAAATACCAGACGAACGCACCCGACAAACGTCTTGTCCGGTGGTCGATTACTCTGAATGCATCACCGACCAACCGCCTAGAACTGCGCCGCCGCTTTCACGACCGTTTCCTCGGTTTGGAGGATCAGAATCATGTCCAGGCTGTCATCGACCTGTGTCTCTGATGGAGTATGGCGTGGTATCTGGTCCCCAGAACAGTCGCTGGCATGCTACTTGCCTCGTTTGTGGTGGGAAAGGTGCCAAACTCCCTCGACCTGGGTGCGGGAAGAAACTCGATAGCGCCGCTAAGACAGATCATGATGGTGGCGTCTGGTGCAGGGAATGCATGGTTCGTCTCGCTAGTAACGACAGATCAAGTCGCCTGTCTTACCTCTGCCCAAAGCTCCTTCTGCCAGCCAGGACATGTACGTCGCTCCAAGGGTTGTCAACACGTGGAGGGTTGACACCTTCTTACACCGGGACTGGACCCGAAAGATTCCCCCACCCAGATGCTGGACGACTTTTTGGCCAAGTCACCGGAAATACTTTCGGAAAAGCGAGCGATATGTTGCTAGGACAGTACACAGGAGGTGGTAATACAGGACTTCTACGTCGTGGATCTGTGAGCCCGACGAGACAGATGCCACGAAGCGTGAGCCCCACCAAAGGTCTCATCCCTGTAACACGGCACCCCCGCCCTGCTGGATCGTGGAAGCACAGGAGCGTTGATCAAGGACGTGGGATGTTTTTAGTGAAGCAGATGACAGGAAATGGACAGATTTGACTTGTTTCCTTGTTAAGCAGTTGAGTTAGTACCACCCTTGAGCTTGTTCAATATCACGTGATTAATTACATAACCAATATTGGTTACCACTATGGGTTGGCAAATATCAAAGAGGTCCCATCATGTTAGAGTTCTCACCCGTCTACCTCACTTTGGGGTTCATCTCTTTCTCTGACTTTTGTTTCTCGGCATCGTCGCTCTTTCAGGAATCCTGAGTGCTGGTCTCCCATCTTTCAGCTGGTCCTTCATTTTCGCACTTCTGTACCCAATAATTCTGTGAATATTTTTTTTCGAAGAGCCTTAAGGCACTTTGGGATCTGATCCCCCTGCATGTCGCATTCGGCTGCCTCCAGTGCTACTCAGACGGGCCTTGCGCCGTCTGTTACCAGTACATGGCATGTAGGCATATCTCCAGTCTTTCCTTCCTCCCTGGTCCTCACAAATGATGCGGCGGTGTGTATCTATTTAAGCTAATTTAAACTAAAACACAGTGTACTGATGGCCACTGTAGATTGAGTCGTTGTTGACAGACATTCCATTCTTGTCTGTGGGCCTACTGGGTTTTGGCGTACTCACTTTCTTTTTCGCCATGCGGAAATTCAACCGGTACGCTTTTGACCAGAGCCAATTGTACGAGGCCCTTATAGTGATACGTATAGGCTTTCGTTTTATATTCTTGCGTCGGTTATAGTGGCATTCATCGCGGGGCTCTTCGATGTTGGTCAAGTGCTGACGCGCGGCAGGGTTGCTACGGACATGGACATCAACGTATCGTCTGTCTTACCTCTCCTCGTGGCAAGGGAACTTGCATTGTCTGTTTCTATTGGCATCCGCTTCTTCTTTTTCTGGACATTTGTCTCTCAGCCAGCTCGTGGAGAGCTCCCTTTTTTGTCCACACAGGGATCTCGGGCACAAATCCGCAATTTTCTGCACATGGGATACGACATGCACAGCGGTAGCTGGATGAGGTTGGGCTATGTTGGGGGCTTCCTCAAATATAGTCTTCTTCTGGCAGTCCTCCTCATACCTCTACTGCAGATCCTCTGGCGAGTGGTAGCTGATTTCAGTAAAATTGGTCCTGTGTATGATGCCGACAGTGCTCTGGAGGTTGCTCTTTCGGTTCTTTTCACTTTCAAATTGCTCACCAATGTTTGGCTCTCACCTCTGGCACCTCGATGGAAAACGATCCGAGATTACTCGCCGGTCATCGTTGCATTACTCATTAGTTTGAGCATAGGTGTTGGAAATATTATACAGTGTTCGTCATTTTTTGCCGAAATATGAACTGACCCTAATCCTTTTTTTGAAAATAAAAGTCCAATTTTCCGAAACGTCTCTGGGCCGGTTCTTTCAGGCGATTGAACTTTACATCCTAGTTTTGTATGTCCTCATTTCCTCGTTCTACGAGCGGAGGACCCGCACGAGTATGATGGACTCCTCGATGGAGGATCGAACAAACGAAGTTTCTGTGGCTTTCGATGTCACTAAGAGACAAGATCGCACGCCTACTTTTCAGATCAATCCCACAACCACATTGGCTTCTTTGGATATGGCAGGTGGCCTTGCACCTCCGAGAGCACTTTATTCTCCCCCCGAAAACCGCTTGTCGTCCTGGCTCGTCCCCGAAACTGAGCAGACTCTAATAATTCGAGACACACCAATGAGACTGTCTGTCACCCAGAGACTAAGTTCTTATATAACTGGAAGGACGAATTCAGCACGGCAGGATCGCGAGCAGTCTCGGCCTTGGATCAACAAGGACATGGAAAGCGGCACGTCGCCTGTTGATACCAAAGCACGCTTCGCCGCGATGATACGGGCCAATCAACGACCGGAAGGAATCACGATGGGATTCGATGCTCCATCTTCTGGTATTAGGACTGGCCTCGTTTCTGCTGATGAAACCATCACTTCGTGCGATGCTGTCGAGAACTATAGTAGAGGTGATCTTACACCACTACCCGGAGTACCCAAGTTACCGGGAACACCTGTCTACGGGTTCAATGGAATCATGGGGTATCATGATGAACTTTCTCGTTCCCGACCAAGTTCCGTACAATCCTTGGGTATGGAGTCGCTGCTTCGTCAACAAGCCGAGCTGGACAGGAAGGTCGCAGAACTGCAGTCATTTTCCCCGATCAGTGTCGTTTCTAACGATAGAGAAACTGTCCTAGGTGGTCTTTCGTCGTCCATCTTAAGTGATTTCTCACTCAGCAACTTCCCCGAACCACCGCCACCAGATGTGTCCGAGCGACTGGCTGATGAGGATATCTCAGATGTCTCACGTTTAAACGCGTCGGTTGGCGAGCGAGCTCAACAGGCAATACCTCCACAGCCAATCATCGCTGAACCTCGAATGCCCCAGTCGTCCGTGCAGTCAGAACGACGTCAGTCAGTTGCATCGAGTAGTTCGAAGTCGAGCACGGGCACCGCTGTGCTAGGAGTGGCCAGCAGAACAATTTTGGGTCCTGGTGGCTATGATGTGACATCGTTTATTAGCGGTTAGCTTTTACCTATTATAATAGCTAAAAGTTATTGACGAAGCTGTCATAGGTTTGACATCACCTGCATCGAAGGAACCTGACCCGCAAACAGATGAGTCGAGACGTTTCGCTGTCGAACGGCTTGACGCTGGACACTCTCCGACCTCTAAGACTAGGCTACCAGTAGATGTTACAACATCTGCTGTCTCACAGGCACAAGCTCTGCCACCCACAATCACACCTGAAGTGGAGGCCAGTCCTCCCACAAAGCCTTCACCTCCCCGGCGGATGAAGCAGGGACTTCCCAGTGGTGGAAAACTGAATATCAGCGGTCCCATCCTACAGCCCAGCATTGATAAGGCAACTGCGTATGAGCGTCCGCGGGCCGTGCCACAAACCAAGTAATTATATCTCTGTTGTAGAACCTATTTTATTACTGCGTGTATAAGTAGAAACTAAAGTATTAACGAGTGATGAAACAAGGGCAATGCGATGGTAAGAGGGTTTGTTGCGATAGGGGATGTGAGATCTACGATAATAGATGTAAAGGCACCAGTATAATCGGAGTAGTGCAGTCAAATCAACGTTTGCTAAAAATGTGAGACAGCGCCGGGGATAATTGGGTATAGAACTTACATAGATATGCAATCAAATCTCGGAATCGATTTTAGATATGATGAGATCATGGACTGCAGAGGGAGTCTAGCAGCCCTTCACTGTCAGGACCCACTACGCCAAGGATGGGGATCCACTCCCGACGACCAACAATAGCCCACTTCCATCGCTAAACAATGCATGAAGATGTGAAGTTCTGCGGGAGCTACTAACAAAACGAAATTCACCAAATATTTTATGAGCTCCTTGTCGGTTGGCATGACGTTCATCCACTCGTCGGGGCAACAGAAAATACGAAAAGAGTCGAGAGCATAACGGCCGCATCCTGGCAAATGCGAGACCGCTGTTGGTGGATAGTACGGCACACGACTTTTACGAGGAATGCTAAATGAGGGTGGGTCTGTAAGATACATCGCACTGAGCCGTATTATTCTATCAGCCCGTATTTTCTGAAGACCTAGAGGAGTCAGAAGCTCCTGGAGTAAAGACATTGGGGCTGGCGGAAACGTTGATGAAACCATTGTGTCTATCCGTACTTAAAAGAAGAGTCACCTTCCGCCATAAGAGTGGGGCTGGGCCAACGACTCATTAGATCACGAAAAACTGGAATAGCAGCTTTGCCAGATGTCTTGTTGAGTAACATGACAGCAACGAGGACTTTCCACCAATCCTCTGCTACTTCCTCTAACATCCAAATTAATACCGAAATTAACTGACCGCTCTCTCCCATGGGTTACCTTGAATTAATTTAGGCCTGGCACGAGCAGCGCGAGCTAGTGCACCCCAGTAGCTGTTATAAGGAGGAAAATCGTCTTCGTCCAGTGTATCAGAACATATATCGGATGGCTCAGTAGGAGAAGCCGTAAGTGGTTTAAAATAGGGTGAGGTCACCGATGTCGTCTGTCGTGGCTTCTTTTTACGCGAGGAAGGAGTCTGTAGAGACTTTGGCATGGTTATGAGTTTTAAACACGAAATTTTAAAACTCCGACCACTCCGCTGGCCCATTATTCCATGACAGCCACGGTTGATGCTGCTTTGCATAGTAATGGACAATACCAGGAGGAAGATCATATAGACCCTTTATATTCTAATACCCACCTGGATCAAAACGAGAATCAGACAGTTCGTCCCAATGGCTTTCACCTTGAGGAGCCGGTTGTTGCTGGCATAGCTCAAACAAATCTGGATGAGCATTCCAACTTTCCCCCATTGGACATGTCCGCACCGGCTACTCCGAGCACTGCTTATGGCCACGAGCGTCGCCCTTCTTCTCCCCAATCGTCGTTTACTTATACAGAAATTACAGCTGGGATAACAGACCGCAGCAGCCGTAGACGGTCCATCATGGATGTGCGCCCAGTTCTGCTAAATAACTCGTGCTTTCAATGACATTCGTCCAGCGTAATACTCGTTTTTCAGGATTTATAACCAATCTCATCGGTCGTAGAGATCGTGACCGTGATCAGGAGCATCTTTCACAACCCAAGCCTGCGCGCACTTCCTCTCCGTCCCTTACACCTCGAGACAACCTACTTCGAAGCGTCGTGTCTGTGCCACGAGTCATCCCACCGCCTCCCCTTCCTCCACCTACTCTACAAGAGCTTGGGCTCTCATTGTCCGTTCTTACATCTAATCTCTCACCCTCTCATTTTACAACCCCTCCTACCAACGGTACATTCCTCTCTCCCCACTATCTGCTTTTATGCCATTCACAGGGTCTTGATGTACTTCCGTTGACGCGCCCCCCCGCCCCACAGCCTTACGCACTAGTGCGTAGAGTGCCTTTCAAATCTGTTGTCATAATGGAGGAACGGGGAGTCTTAGTTGCAATTGCTGGTCGGCGCGATGGTGTTAGAGTGTATGCCCTAGAAGAGTTACGGAAGGCTGTTGAGTGGCGCATGGATGTCGAGATACGTCGGGAAACGGATCGTATGCGTAGAGAAGATGCCAAGCGCGGTGCGGGAGGATCCGTAGACTATGTCTTTGGGTCGGCCTCCACCAACCTCAAGTCACAGAATGGGCTTCCTATACCATCCTCTCGCAAGGCACCATTATCCATCTCTACCTCTACAACCCCTCCATCAATCCCCCAGGACCCCCCTACCTCTCCCAAACCGCCTCCCCCCCGAGAACCATCTCCTCCTCCAGAATATGAGGATCCTCCATCAGCTCCACGGCCTCGGCCACGATCAACTGCATCAGGTATTTCAGTCAACCAGAGTGTTTCCCATCGCGGCTCCGTATCTACTATCGTCGGGATGCCTAGCGGTTCGCGAAGGAGAGGCAGTGCTGCCCACGACTCTCGAGGTAGACGTAGCGATGAGAAGAGCGACGTTTTATCAGGTGCATGGGCAGGCTCTAGTGACGATGAAGCCATAAGTCTTGTCGCAGCTGGTCCTAGTGGAAGTGCTGCACTTGATGAGCGGACTAGTAGTACTGCTTCCGCCTCTCGTCAACAGACTGCAGCTATTGAGTCAACTAGCATGCCTGCAACAGTTACTAACCCGCCTGCACTTACTCGGGCTCGGCGACCTTCAAACCTGGATTTAACAAACACCTTGTCGTCACAGGGACCCAATACCCCCTCACCTGTTCCAACCCTCACAACACTACGTCAAACATTATCCCGGTCTCCCCATTTATCGGCTAGGGGTCCTACTGTGATGGATACCGATCAACCTTCAGAGGGTGAGGGTGAGGGTGAGGGTGAGGTGGATGGCGAAGAAGCCACTACACCGACCGGAGAACGTATCTCCTTCGCCCAGGCACTCCTTGAAAGCCGCTTACCTGATCTTCCACCTCCCGGTACCCGACAGCCCCAGCGGCCAGTTTTTATTAGTGCTTCGCATCCAATCGTCACAGGGGACGAAGATCATGCCCCACCTTCAAGCGTCGACGGCCATCCAGGGACAGGCTCTAGTCTCAACCATGATGCAAGTACAGCTTCGAGAACTGCCACTCGCAAGAGCGACCGTTCGAGGCGGCGACGATGGACCGTACTAGACGGCATGTTCAGCACGCATGGTGGAACTCCGGCAGATTCTCAGACGGACACGATAACCCATACATCCTCTCATAGAAATTCTCCGTTTCAAAACCCAGTTTTACCATCCGGGACTCCTCCACGACCATCCATGCGATCCCCTTCACCGTCGTTGGCACGCACAAATTCTTTACGCTCTGGCCCGACCCCATCCAGTTCAGTTCCGAGGCTTTCCCAAAGACCCTCTTATGAGAACACATCTGCGCTGCCGGCATTACCGACAGAAATAGAGCGTACACGATCTACTCCACCATCGAGACCAAGCACTACGTCGAATCGATTCTTGCCTCGCATCATTTCCAATGCCCTGAGTACACGTCGTTCAGAAGAAAGTGGACTTGCGAATCAGGGTCGCGGAACGGAAGCCGATGGAAACCGCCGGACAGCAGGCAGCTCCTTGTACCCCCAGTCTGTGCCGCCAAAGCTTGAATATGTCAAATTGCCTGGAACAAAAGGTTCTGTCATGATCAAGGCCGTCGAGACTGCCAAGAAAAGGTGGGTTTGATCTACCTATTCTACGGTATTTCGCCCATTCATTTCATCCCTGATGCTTATTACACTTCAGCTTCCTAGCGATTCTATGTGGCGATGCGGGTGAGAAGGTTGAATTGTTTGCGGGTACATACCGTACAGCCCTGGGACTCTCGCGAACGTTTATTCTCCCAGATTCTCCACGAAACCTTGAGTTGCAGTTGCAGGGAGATGACCTGGTCGAGGTGTTTTTAGTTTTTTCTCATAATGTCTTCGGATTGGAGCCTGCCACCGTCCGTGTCCGCGAGGTCAGGATTGGGAGGGCAGAACGACGTGCCGCCAGACGACGTGCACGAGAAGCTCGCACGGACGAAGCAGAGC
Source organism: Ramaria sp. MG151 (assembly GCA_003314545.1). NCBI lineage: Eukaryota > Fungi > Basidiomycota > Agaricomycetes > Gomphales > Gomphaceae > Ramaria > Ramaria sp. MG151. Next base: position 33,737 of record QMFG01000772.1, on the reverse strand, counting down.
AGGTTGATGGCGACTCTCCACCTCTGGATGAAGACTCCGGTACGTCCGTAAACATTGGTATGGCTCTTCCTCCGAATCCAGATGCACTGCTATCAAGTGGTGCTGAGACTCCTACTTCGGCCCATCCAAACCCTGTTAGAAGGGTCACAGATTCGGGGGACATTCCTTCATCCCCCGCAGAACCGGCTGTGCCGTCGACATCAGTGACGAATCCGGACGATTTAGTTGCTCTGGCCGCGTCGCAGATTGGTGCTTATACGACCTTTCAACAGCTATCATTCGCACCGAAGTTTCCGCTTGCCACGCTGGCTGATGAATGCATTATCCCGCCCACGTATCCTGACGCCCTTGAACATCCTGTGAATCGGTCGAATGCTGATAGTCCCACTGGAGATGCCTCGAGACCATCGGTCTCTCCCCCTCCTGGCCTCCCTTTGCCACCGTCATTCACACCTTCGAAATGGTACTATAAAGATCCAAAGGGTGTAGTACAAGGTCAGATTTTGTGTAGCTTTGGCAATTTAAACTGAAAACCTCGTCTAGGTCCATGGAAGGCATCTGTGATGCAATCATGGTATAAAGATAGCTTCCTCCCCCTCGACCTACCCGTACGACGTGACACCGAAACTGAGTACATGTCACTTCAAGATCTACGCCTTCAAAGTGTTGACCCTAATCATCCTTTCCGCTCTCCCCCACTACCGCTTGCTCGTATATCTCCTTTAACCGGTGTTGCTCAACCTTCGGGAGGGGTCGCAAAGGAGGGCGGAGCTTTACTTCACCCAATTTCGTTGTTAGCACAACCGAAGCACTACGGACCACCGGCCCTATTCTTCTCGTCTCGAGGAGGGCATAGCACCGCGATTGTAGATGCTCGAGGGAGATCCGTTCTCAAGGGTCGCTTTTTCTGGAGCATTGATGATGAACCAGATACGCATCCTATTGTTAACGGTAAATTGGGTGACATAAAACGAGTGGAAGCTTTTGACGTACGGGATCGTGCCGTCATAGTAGCCTTACGACAGGGCGGGTTGGAGGCGGTGGATGTAGGAGACGCGCTCCTTGCTCCAGCTGACGAATCCCGGAACTTTATCCCTGATTACCAGGTCCCAGCTGGTGGTATCAGTCGCCGAGGGACGTATGTTTGGAGAATTGGGGCACCAGTTTCAATGCCGCCCGTCTCGTCTTCTCATGATACCACTAGTGCCGCGCTACAACTCGTCCGCAAGAAACAGAGTTCGACGAAGTCCGACAGTCAGTCCCTTGGCTGTGATGATGGTGATGGTAATCTCAACGAGGAAGTTCTCTTTCTGGGGAGAAACAACAATAACGTCTACTTCTGCGAACGCAATGCTGCATCCTTTCGCATTCTGCGATTGGCTCCTAGTTACTAGCAATCTTTATTGTCAAACTCCAGATATTTATAACATGAAAGATTTCCGCATCAAAGTTAAAGTTTAGCTTTGCTTTCACCGGGTGCAACCATCTGCCGTAGTCGGTTCTTCTGTATCTTCCCGGTACTTGTTTTCTATACTCATGTCAATAAAGGTAGAAATCTATGGATAAGATATGCTCACAGGAAGATCTTCGCAGACGTTCACCCACTCCGGGATCGCAAACCCTGGCAGTTTGCCTTTAACCCACTGCTTCAAAGTCGTTTCAAACTCTCTGTGTGAGCCTTCCCACTTCTTTGCGCCATGCTGATTAAGCACAACGAACGCCAATGGCCGCTCGCCCCATTTCTCATGGGGTCGAGCGACAACCGCCACTTCCATAATATCAGGGTGCGCAGCGAGCTCTATAAGAAGACGCATGAGTTACTACTGTAGACAGACTAATGATGTACGTACCCTGCTCGATCGCCAGACTGGAGGCATTCTTGAAGAAAAAATAACGTTAGTTCGAATTTCTTGTCAGTAGAACACTCTATACCTCGCCTGCGGTATAGTAAGCATTGGCTCATGGAAATTTTTGACAGTCAAGTGCTTGCCTCCGGATATAATAATGTCTTTGCTGCGATCTTGGATAGAGATTGTGTGATCTGCATGCCTCACAGCCAGATCACCGGTAGCAAAATACCCTCCTGAAAAGGCTTTCGCCGTCGCTTGTGGATCACGAAAGTACTGGATCAAGCTTAGAGACAAAAAAATGCACAACGAAGACAATGCACTCGCCTCCTTCATCACAATGTTGCCTCGCACAGCGACTTCACCCAACGTCCGGCCATCCTCTGGCACATCCTTCAACGATCCATCTTCGTTGAATGATACGACCCTAGTTTCATCAGCGGTTGCAAATGCGTGACCCTGTCGTGCCATAAACTTTGCACGTTCTTCGAGCGACAGATTCGCCCAGCTCAGCTGGGAGTAATTGCGAGTGAAGGGGCCATAGGTCTAGAAATTTGAAATATTTAGTAGGAATGAGGTAAATGCACAGGTCGCCATACCTCCCTTCAAACGCAAGTCAGAACAGTAACGAGGAGAAATCAATCACACTGACGTTAAGCCATATACATGAACTGGGCGAATGTAGATCTTCTCAAGTTCTCCAATTAGATGCGCGGTGGGCGCGGATCCAGCGATGATAGTCACAACGGACCGGTCAAGACGCCGTGCTTGTGGTGCGTTCACGATTCCAATCTAGAAGTATAGGTGCGAAGTGAGCGCTTGAATCGACAGCCGTTCTCTTCGGTCACTAACCTGCACTGTTGGAGCAGCACAATAATGTGTAACATTTGAGGTAAGTAAGTGCTTCCAAACTAAGTCGTATGAAACCGCCCGGATGGTGATCTATGGTTATGCCATTGATATCAACGCCACAATCATCAATGAGATTACTTTGAAGACCTGTGTCGCGTATGCTAGTACGTTAGCCCATGGGTATCTAAGGATATGAGTTAGATACAATAAAATCTGAGAGAGGAGCAAAGCTCACGTCCAACCGCAGGCGTGGAACATCGGAAGAATCCTGTGTGGTCGTCATATATCCAAGAAATTGATAGCGAAGATAGAACCTACCATAGATAAACAGAGTGCTGATCAAGGCTATTGGAAAAGATTGAAAGATGAGGAGCTACTGCCGATCGACACTAAGAATCATACCGAGACTCTATAACGTTTGCGACAGCAGCAAGGTACGATCCTGCGGCGAGTACTTTAGTGCTAGAATAACTGATTCAAGGACCAACTCTTGTACCTCGACAAGTGGTTACAACACCTTTGGGCTATTGTTCATATTAACCGTAAGGTTACTAGAACAGTATGGGTACGCGTCACCTTGCCCGTTGTTCCAGATCTAAAAAAAAGTTCATTGAGGGAGGAATGGGTGAGGCGGAAAAAACAAATTTACGTGTAGCACAACGTTGCATTGGTATTCTCGTCGAGTTCCATTTCCAGACCGCCCCATCCTCTCTCGTTGCTAAATCGGCGGCCTGAAGATAGGAATTGCTCGTAAGGATCCTCAGCTAGGCCTGTGTCATGACTTATTATGACCCGCAAGTTTGATCCTCGGATCAGGTGCAAAAACTCATAATCCACCAAAACTAGCTTGGCCCCGCTGTGGCCGAGGATGTAATCAACCTCGGGTTTGGTCAAGCGAATGCTGGGAAGGAAATGCTTGGGAAGATGCATAGGCGGTTGGTTGCATACATAACCTACTTGATCGGGGTGAGAACTGCCCGGACTGCCAGGACACCAAAGTAGGTATCTAGCATCACAAAAGATATGATAAAACGACTAGTGCAGGAACAACTGTCGAGAACCTCACCCGCGATCAAGGGGCTAATGTGACAGTCATGAATCCTATGATCAAGCTATATGTAGCAAGTACTTGGACACACCAGTTGGGGGCGATAACAGCAACCCGATCTCCAGGCAATATCCCTGCCTCGAGCAATGCATAGGCCAAGTTTTGGATACGTTGGGCCCTTGTGCTTCTCAGATAGCAGAGCAACTTTGGTTATAAATCCGACTCACCAAATTGCAAACGAGTAAGACACCGGGTGCTTTACATCGGCATGAATAAGTGCAGTTCTGTCTGGGAATATTGAGGCAGCGCGGAGGATGAAGGAAACAGGATTCTAGAGAAGACGGTTGAGCTTGATCGAAGTTAAATCTCAAGTTGAAATAATGCTGACGAGAGGGCTATGATTAACAGAAATGGCTCCAGTTGGAGCATACAGCCTAAAGGCGACATGAGGTGGGGGGATACTTGCTGGTGTTGGCTCAAACTTAAAACTCATGCTAGATAGGCAGAACGACAGTGCTTTTATTGGACTTGATAGTTTGGCGTGATCAGGTTTAGGCGGACGGCGCCTACAAAGACCCATGCACGCCTACAACAACTTGGAAGTCAAACTGTCCATACGCACGAGCTGTTCTTGAGACTGTTGGAATCTGGCTGCGGAAAGTGTCACGTCATCGCAGGCCACATGGAAACCGCCGGAGTCACTGGGAGTGGACAGGCTTAAATTGGAGAACAATAGCTACTACAGTATATAACTAGACAATTAGTGACAAAAAATACTGAGTCGGTCTTTCCCTCCATTTATCTGTGTCTTATCTGTGTCTAAATCTTCAACAGAGACGAGTCCATATGTATGATACATATCAATTTAAGCGAGTGAGCTGTGCGTTGAAGTTTGCGAACATTCGCTCGAAGTGTTGTGGATGAACTGCATTCCAGAAGACAGGGTGCCGTGAAACTCAAGTGTGATGGCAAAGCATTGGTAATTATCTCTTTGAGGATAGAAAAACTCACATAATACAAGAAACAATTTAGGTTACTCATAGATTTAGTCAAGGACTGTTTGTGGCACGCAATATAATGTTATATAAACGAGGGCATCATTATAAAGTGAGAGTGGATATAAAGTGAGAGTGGAGGCAATTTGGAGGCAGTAAACAATACAGTAAGGTGAAGAGGAGACCCTCTGCTCTTGATCTGAATATAAGGAGTCCTTTATATACGGGAATAGCCGGGTAACGCTACAAAGACTTCTGCTATAAAGTTGCGCATATACTTGCCCCAAGTGACAATTTGACTCCGCGGCACTTGGACTCCACTGATTCAACCAGAACGATATGTTGCGCAGAGCACTGCGTCCTGCGCAGGTCAGAGTTTACGCGCGCTCTTCATCTTCCATTCCACCTCCCTCATACACGCAAACGCAAACGCCTTCTCCCGCCATTGCTCCGCAAGCTGTCCCTGCAGAACCCATGTCACAAGCTCCAAACTACCCAACTCCATGGTCGACATCGCAGCGCTTGCGCCCTCTTCCCATGAGCGAACCACGTTTTGAGCAGACTGCCATGGACCTTCAACCCGCATCTCTCAGTGCTATGGAGCTCATCAACAATGAGCCTATCCGTCTCGTAAATGGTCGTCGAGCAGTATGCGATGGAGGTGGGTTTTTCTGTTTTCTTAATATTGCCTTTCTTCAGTGCAGACTCTGGCTTTAGGTGGCGGTCCATTGGGTCATCCAAAGATCTTCATTAATTTGGTATGTACTTCGGCGCTGTCACAGACCGTACGAGCAACTCAATCCTTCGGTTTGTAGGACAAGCCGGGTCCCAGACCATGTGGGTAAGTACAGCCTCAAAGTCTTTCATTATATATGTATTAAAATTAGCGCTCTGTCACTGTCAGCTATTGGCAAGTCTAGTTGTTATTCTCCGTTTGATATGTAATTTATTCCCTGTATCAGCGGTATTCGTTTTGAACAGGATCGAAATCACCATCATTGATTCTTCCTCCTATATGCTTGACGCTCATGAACATTACTTCTTGTGTATGGTCATATTTGAAATTGCCAGCAGTGTTTTTATACAAACAATACACGGCTATTATAGCTTTTGCGCGAGAATCGAACCACCTGCGCTAGCGTCTCCGTAAGTTCGACGGCGCTTCACAGCGGGTCTAGAAACCAATGCGACGGACTTGTAAAAAAAGAGACGCTGTGAGCACTGTGTTATTAGTTATTGGCTTAGGTAGTACTCCGGATCCTTGAGTGAGTAAAGTTGTTAATGCCGTGGAAGATGAGAGGAGGGAGGTGATGGACTTTCCCAAAACACGAAAATGACGAGAGAATAGCTGAAAGTGGACAAGAAAATAGAAAGAAAAATGAAAAAAAAATGAGGGTGTTAATTCTACTGAGGCTCAGGCTGTTCAAGTGACGAAGGCGGCCTTTGCTGGTCCGCAACAGACAGCAGATGTGAGAAGGGTGGCAAAGAGCCCTGCTGTGAACTTGGGTGATGCGTGGGCAGTATGGGTGGTGACGGAAACGGGGGCTATATGTTAAAAATCAGTTTACATGTATGATGAGAAATGTAGCAAAAAACGCCATACCACTTGAAACATGGGATTCACCGCGGAATGTACAACAGGGTATGGACTGGAAGGATGGGACGTCGAACCAGTCTCGTAAGGACTTGGTTGGGGTGGATGTCGCTGAAGAGAGGCAATGGGGGGTAAGGACATTAGACGTGAATCATGCATCCGTCGCGCAGCCGAGCTTGCGGCATTAGGTTGGCCGCTAGCTTGGTGATGATACATTTGTCCATGCGGCTGTGTAGGGGAAATCGACAGGTCGTGCATGGGTGGGGGTGATCCAGTGTCAGACAACGCGGGTTCGAACGTCGCACGCTCATGAAATTCCCGCACGAATTGACGGTCGAATGAATTCGATGATCTCGCTGACGGTGAGAAACCTCGACCGGAGGATGTCCGTAGAGAGGAAATCGATGTTGCGCGAGGCAAATTATACACACTATGAGCAGGCCGTTGGCGGAATGTTCGCGCTGGCCCAGGATCACTGTCTCCCGATGCGAACGAAATCATGGACATTCGGCTAATACTGTGAACCTCTGATGAAGACATCGAGTGGTCATCATCCAGGTCCCGTCGACGCGCCTTGCTCCGGTGCGACAGCCAATCTTCATGGTCCTCCTCCCCTTCAAGGGCAGGCGGCAGAGCAGGGTCTGCTCGTTGCTTGCCTTTAACAGTTGTTCTAGACCGCGCTTTGGCAGCAAGCATGCTCGAGTGAGTCGACTGCCAGTCTATCTCGCTACCCTCAGTATTCTGCTTAATCATTTGGTTGCGCTTCTGCATGACAGCACGTGCTTGCTCGCGCTGCATTTTCTCCGCCTGCGCCCGCCGTGCTTTCTCCGCGTCTCGCGCTTGCCGCTCCTGCTCCTTCTTAAGTTTCTTCGCATCCATCACAGATGCGACAGGAACAACATGACCCGTAGGCGAGACTTCCGGGAGAGACCGACTGTCAGTAGTGCTGCCAGTTTGGGTACGCTTGAGTGAGGGCGTTGAACGTGACGAAGAGACGTTCAACTCGTCGACCGGTGGTAGGGGATTTGGCTGGTGTTTTTCCCCACCGTGTCCAAACACCGAAGGAAGTGCCCACTTGCTATGTTTCTTCCCAAAACCAAGTGACCCAAGCTTGCCGAGCCTGTGGTGGGGAGAATTGGGCGTGGTAACATCGTCCATAGGGCCAAGTGTGTAGTCTGGGCTTGCCACAGGGTCGTCATCTGGGGGGAGCGAGTGTACGATGGGCGACTGTGGAATTTCCATGGGAGAATCATGACTCCCAGAGAACGTCTCATCACGACTCTCTGGTGCGGGAGATACTTCCATTGCCCAGTTATCAGGGGACTGGGCCTGCATTCGTCTTGCACGGCCTCCAATGGCCGGAAACGAGCTCAACGAGCTCGGTGATGGGGGTGTTCGATGACCGTAACTAGCCAAGTCGTCAGCTGGGAGATTATACTCACGTAGCTGCTCGGCGAGTTCAGATGTGACGGGGTGAACTTGTGCATTATAATAAAGCTGGCCATGGTGAACGACGGTTGAATAGAATGGCACACGATGTACGTCCGGAATGGGTTGAGACAAAGTATCGGCATGGGACGGATGGGCGTTGAATGCGGGTCTTGTATGTGCTGGGGACTGCGAATGGGACGGAGGTACGGCGCGGGGCGGGATGGACGGGAGACCTTCGGAGTATACAGGAGTGAGACGCTGTGCACGACTGGGTGTTGTGGTGATATGTAGGTGAGAGTGGTGGGCCTGCAGTCGACGATTCGTCTCGGTCAAGTAAGGATGGGTCAGACAATCCTTTGATGTTAACCGCGCTTCCGGGTCATATCTGAGGAGGTCCTCAATGCAATCAATCAAAGACGGGGGAATGGATGGATCAAAGAAGGATCGAAAATGTTTTGGGAAGACCTATGTGAGCGACTAGTGAGCGACAGTCACGTTGTAAACAATACGACCTACCTCAGGAAACTTAAATCCCACTTGCTTCGCCATCTGAACACCCCTCTTCCACATACCTCCTCCTATCCTCCGTCCGCGGTCATCAAGTCCATACTCATGGTTCGGGTCGCCTAACACTTCACAAATCCGTGCTACCTGATCGATCTCCCCAGCACCGGGGAAAAGGGGTTTGAGATTAATCAGCTCTGCGAGAATCGTACCCAAAGCCCACATGTCAACGGGATTAGAGTATTCACGACTGCGTAGTAACACCTCTGGCGCACGATACCACCGTGTAGATACATATTCGGTATATGGTGGCCGTGAACGGGTTTCACGAGCTAAACCGAAGTCTGCGAGTTTAATGATTACCACAACATCCCTCTCGGGGGGAGCTCCTGGTGATGCGATGGGAGATATGGGCTGGTAGTCTGTTAGACCAGTGGTTGTCACGAGAAGGTTCTCGGGTTTCATGTCACGATGAAAGTACCCAGAGGTATGTATGTGGTGCAGACCGTTGACGACTTGGCTGTATATGGAATAAACAAGACCCCCAGCGAGCGGTCTACCTTTTCGTGACTTGATTAATTGGTACAGATTGCCCTCCATACTCTCGAAGACAAAGTATAACTCCTTAGAGTCAGGAAGAAGAAAGGAGTCATAAAGAGGGATGATGTTGGGATGGATCGGGATAGCACGCAAAGACTAAAAGGATCTGATAAGAATTAAGATGGAGGGAAATAAGAGGGACAGACCTCTAGCTCTTTTAGTTTGCGACACTCGTCCCAGCCACCTTCCCATTTTTTCTTCATCCGTTTCACTGCCACAAGTCTCTTTCCAGACCACTCTGCTCGAGCACCTGCGCCGCACTGCATGGGCGACAAGGGCGTATTCGGAGGAAGAATACTGTGCCAGTCACATAACCATACGGTACCGAACGAACCATCCCCGACAACTTTGAGAGGAGTCCAAGCCCTAGTGGAGGCTAGACAGACGTGAGTGAACGCAAGGAGAAGTAAAAAAGGCACGACTTACTGCTTTGCGCATTGCCAATGACCAAAGTGGAGCCAGAGAGGGTGACGGAGGGGATGGCAATGACTTCCTCAGGGTCCTTGTGTGAATTGGTAGATGGAGGGGCACGCTGTGGTGTACATGACGGATCATGCTGTCCATTCGAATAATGGCCGTTCGGAGGATGCTGCGGGACCCTGTGGGGGTGAAGAGTGTCTGTAACGATGGGTGCATGAGAGTTGCTGTGGTTGTGTTCATGGATGGCGACCGAGTACATGATACTGCATGGGCCAATGCTGAGAAAAGAGAGGATGTTCGACCGCAAAGAAACGCCTGGAGAAGCTCCCGACGAGAAGAGAGATAGGGATTGGTTAGGATAGAGATCACAAGAACATGGGAGAAATACAATAAGGTTAACTGGATGGGTGGAGAAGCAGAGGTGGTGGTGAAGGAGAAGGAAGAGATGGCGGCAGGAAAAGAAGGTGGCAGTTTAGTTTGAGCTTCGCGCACGGGTCGAACGCTAAGGGGGCTCGGATCAGCGCCTACTGAATACTCCAATAGCCTTTTACAGCAATTCTCATCAGAGATTGTATTCAAAAAATAAATACAGTTTTCTAGACAGCGACTGATGCGGGCTAGCGACAGCTCGTAGCCGTCTACAAGTTAAATCTAGTACGGAATCTCTGTAAAAAGCTTGCTCACGCTCTCCTGAAGTCCCAGTTAGCACACTTCCGCCGTGGCGTGCAAGGGGACTTACCCCGTAGTGACTTCTTCGAATAACCTCGCCGAGCACATTTCCCACATCAATCACCTCAATCTTGTCGCACTTCGCTTGGTTCTCTCCCTGCGGGATTGTGTTGGTCACAATCAGCTTCTTCAGCGTGCTGGCTCGAATCGTCTCCAGCGCCGTCCCCGAGAGAATGCCGTGCGTCACCATTGCATACACATCGGCTGCCCCGGCTTCTGCCAGTTGTTTTGCCGCCAAACATATGGTTCCACATGTGTCCGCCATGTCGTCCACAAGGATCGCAACCTTGTCCTTCACATGCCCCACCAATACCATCCGCGAAACTTCGTTCGCTTTTTTTCGCTCCTTGTGGAATAACGCAAAATCAACTCCTAGCCGGTCTGCCATCGATGTCGCCCTGCCGATCGTGAGAATATTTTACCGACAGGGATATTCCGTACATACCTCTTGGCCCCTCCGGCGTCAGGTGATACGATAATGAGATCCTCGATATCAAAATGGGTGCGGATGTAGTGTAGCGCTGACGGTTCCGCGTAGAGCTGCAGAATCACTTCGTTTAATCTAGGCGACTACTTCTCGCAGATCACCAACTTACACTATATAGACAGCGGACAACACCCGGCGTTCCATTAGTCAAAACACAGACAGGATTAGTGTTTCACTCACTTGTCTACTGGCACATCAAAAAAGCCCTGAATCTGCGACGCATGTAGATCCATCGTCTGGTACAAGTGGACAACTATCCTTAGTACGTCCCGTAGTGCAAGTCGTTACACCCACAATAACATGATCACACCCAGACCGCTGCAACATATTGGCAACCAATTTTGCGGTGATCGGTGCCCGACTGCGCTCTTTCTTGTCCTGTCTTGCATACGGGAAGAGTGGGATGACTGCCGTGATCCGCTTCGCACTTGCGATTTTGCAGGCGTGGATCATTATGCACAGCTCCATTAGCGCTGTATTAATTGCCCCGCATCCCGTGTTTATGATATAGACGTCGTCCTCGCGAACAGACTCCGCGATGCGTACGTATGTCTCACCGACGCCATTGCGAGTAACCTCAGCTTTTGATAACTGCAAGCCAATCCTACAAAACAGATGTCAAAGTGCCCGCACGTATGGCTAACACAGACAATGCACCTGCGAGCGATGATTTCGGCTAGTTCAGGATGGCTAGTGCCTTCACATACAACATTTTTAGTAAATGGGCAGAGATAGAGAGGATACAAATCTAACCCGAAAAAATTTTAATACTCGAACCCGAGAGCATTGTGGTTTACAAGGGATACGGACGAGTTCTGTCCTCTAGTGGTTCGTCAAGGCCAGGTGTAGTTAAGCATGTGAGCGTTGAAATAAGCTGTAAGCCGGAGTCACGTCATCCCCTAAGGAAAACTGTTTTCGATTTTCGGCGCTTCAAAATTTCACATGTCTGTCTGTATAGCCAACTACAGAATTCCGTACAAAACTACAAGAGGGTCAATAATGAGCGCTTGAAGCGTGGATATCAAGGACAGCAAGCAACAAAGATAACAGAACGAGTGGAAACATCATTGTCTCGTCGGCACGGACAAGGGGGCTGGACTTATTTGGCCTGCCGTCGAAGGTCGGTTTAATATAGACAATAGGTGTGCGTTTGCGCTTCGAGGTGCACCCCCAACAGGAATCGTCGACAAGACACCGCGATAGGGACGAGAATTGGCGGCTGGTCACAGGTCAATAGATAAGTATGAAGACAGCTCAAGTATTTACCTGTGTCATGGAGAGCACTCCCTGAGCGGAAACTAGCCCCAGAGTTTGCATACCGCAAGGTGGAGGCATCACCTGACAATATAGATAGCATTTGCCCTCGGTGAGCAGAGTCAATGGCGCTTCCACCGAAGGGTGGCAAATGTGTGGGTGGATGCGAGGTCAAGGGGAGCTGCGAAAGTACTGAACTTGAGGGCCTCCCTACAGCACTTCGTCCGTTATTCCGCAATGGGAGCTGAGGGTGTCCTTGGGAAGAACGAATAGATGGATGTAACGGTGGTGCCGGTGATAGCTCTGGTAATACACCTGAGAGATCTGGAACAGGAAAGTATGATTGTGGATGATGAAAAGGAGTGGACTGGGTTCGTGACGCGTCCAGATTGACAGACGCAGGGCGAATCGGCACACGAACTTGGTCTGGGAACAATCCATTCGAAATGTGTGGATACATACCAAGACTATGCGCCGACTTCGGTGGCTGTTGAAGCATTCGCTTCATCGACTGCTCTGCCAAGACCGAATCTAGTAGCTGAAGCTGTTTCGTCCGCTTTGCTAGCGCATCGGGTGAAGTCACTGGGTACTTTGTAGGCGATGCACCGGCAGACTCTACGTGTGTCTTCGGCGTTTCAACATTAGTTGCAGCTTGTAGTTGGAAGGGAACGGAAGACACGGAAGCCGATCGAGCTACAGCACTGGAATGTTTCTTCAGGACCTTCTGTGGGAAATTGAGCCCGGAATGTTCCTGATTAGGAGGCCCCACAGGCGTGCTTCCATTCATGGTCTGGGTATGGTGGTGTGGTAATACATGTGACGGTTCGGGTTTGGTCGGCACGGCGGTAATGGGAGGCGTAGGCGTCACGGCTTGTGGGGTCCCCCGGGGTGAATTCTCCTCTGAACTGTTTAGACGAGTCATGAGTCGGGACCAGTGGCTCCTAGAGTCAATATTACGGCCCAACGACATTGTGTCTACAGATACACCCCCCATGTCCACATCCAACATGATGTCCTGGGTGTCAGTTGAAAAGTCAGACTTGGCTATCAGGGCGTCATCGGATGTGTGTGGCGCAAGATCTCCATTGACAGACGGGGTGTGTGGATCGATTGACGAGGACTGAGAGCTGGAAACTTCCCCTTCCCCGACCTGACTTCGGGAGGAGGTGTCTATCGCCACCAGAGACTCCACTACGATATTTGCCACTGACAGCTCCACCTCGTTATTTGTTCTGGGGAGCGAAATTGTCTGGGGGACCGTAGTGGGTTGTGATAAATGCTTTGCTGCTTTTCGTTGCCTTCGAAGGTTCCGTACGATGACTTTGAGAGGGCTACTATCTAATCAGTCGCTACTTCGAAGTCCTATTATCTGAAGGACATACTTGATAACGGGTGTTATTAGATAAAATTTATTGGTGATAGGAGCATTTTTCTGCCACGTCGGCAAGTCAGCAAGTTTGAACCAGTCGATTTTCTGGATCAAATTCTTAGTCACAGACTATGCGCAGCCTTCGACAACCTACGCTGATTTCCTTACGAGTCTGCGTCTTGAAAGGAAAATCTTCGGGAACGGCGGTGACAACAAATAGCGTAATTGGCTGCTGTTTGATGCAGAGTCTGATACAATCTGTCTCTCGTATACGTCCACTGAGATTATATCCAGTCTCCTCAGCCACCTGATATTCGGGTAAGTCTGCCTGCAGCAAGGACAAAATCTTGCACTCTCTGACCTCACGCACTGCGCATAACGCCTCGTCCTCGTTCTCGTTCACCTTTCCCTTGGGAAAACTCCATCCTGCAGATGACTTCCAACCTTTGACCAGAACACACTACAGAACCCTAAATATCAAAGGGCTGCATACCGAGGAATGACGCACTTTGGTCAAAGCTTCATTTAACATGATAGCTCCACAGACTGGCACGCGGGTCTTATAGTTCATGAATCCGTTAAATGCTGTCTCGTGGTCATGGCTCCAATGGTGCAATAATGGACATGACCGAAAGAGAATTTCAGAGAATTTCTTGAGTGGTAACGAAGGTAATGAAGGTTTCTCTTCACGAATAAAATCCTCATAATACCAGTGACTGGAAATGACAGATGTGAGAATGAATGGCAAAATACATGGCTTAGGCTCACGCTTGTTCTACTTGGAAGCACACTCGTTCTACCTCTGCCAGTTCATCTTCCGGAAGATTTAAGATAAAGCGACTGCAAAGAACTGGGATCAGAGGTGTGGGAAGTGCTGTGGACTAAGAGATGCACCTGGAGAGCTCTTCAAGGACTTCGTCGAATGTGGCACTCTTGAAAGAAAATTGGTCGGGGGTGTTTGTAGGCTCTGTGTCAAAAACGGGGTTAGGTGGCATGGGACTAGACGTGCCTGCCATAGCTTAGAAGAGAGAGTAGTGGCAGAGGATGAGGAGAAGGTCGAGGGCTTAAACTAGCTTACGTACATGTCACACTTCTTGTCGGAGTTGAAAAGAAGTACCCCAAATGTCTCGACCGAGTACTCTCATTTTATGTTCAATGGGTTCACTCACTGCTTATTCACATTCTGGGTGATTCAAAGCAAAAGATCCTTCGGTCGAGTTGCGATACCTTTCTAGGCCGCTACACCTAAGACAACTATAACGGCTGACGTAGCGAGGCTTCACATCGATGTCTGCCCGTACATTATGGTCAAGGTGTCCACGTCCATTGTGAGGAACGAAGTCTGAAACATATTCCGCACTAATAGGTATCAACTATTACAATGACAAAACAATATTAGAACCATGCCAGTGATGTGTGTGTAAAAAATCAAATCAATCTAGATACCCCATCCTCTTGGCATACTGCCGCTGTTCGTCGGTCGTCAACTCATCCGTACCAGTCCAGTTTGCACTGCTAGTTCTAGCTCGGAAGCGGCTGTGCCTGGTTGTAAAGATCTCCTCCATTTTTAATGGTTTGACAGGACCGAATATATCGTCAGGATTTAGTCGGCTTTGAGATTGCAAAGCGAGTCCTAATACCGGCGACTGAGCCCAGTCAGGAGGGTCGAAAGTGCGTGGACGATCTTCGTCGTCAGAATTCGAGTATCTGTGAAGGGTTTAATATATTGCCGCAGCTGAATATAGAGCAGAGAGCAACGTACTCGCTCTTGATGTCGGGAAGCTCAATACTCTCACTCGGGACAAGAGGCTCCTCCTGTCTAGTTTGCAACAACTGTGCTTGAACACGTGCTTGCATCTGAGCATGAAGCGTTTGTGAGGGCTGGCGAATATCCTCGAGGCCATTGGATCTTCCCGCTTTTGGCAAGGCAACAGGCTTCGGCTCTCCTTGGTTGGACCCCACTAACTTGATACTAGGTTGGGAGGTTGAAGCAGGTGGTGGTTTAAACATCTTGGACGAGCCGCTAGATGCAAGCTGCGACTGGGATAAGGACGAGTTTAGCGTAGGTTTTCCGATGCGAGAGCTTCCCAACTCCTTGTCCTTCAAGGCCTTCTTGTTCTGCGGTTTCTTCTCGATCTCTACGACGACTTTGCGCTTCTTAGTGACTTCCTCTTCACCCTAGTTTCGGGGGGTATGTCACAGGATCGAAAACGGAAAATGTAATTTTCGGACCTTTTTTACTGTTGTCTTTGCAATCTTCTCAGGAGCATCCTCACGCTCTCTTTTGTGGCGGTCCCCTTGCTGCTTGGTCCTTTCAATGGCATCTTGATCGGCTTTCCTAGATGCAATTGCCGCTCTTCGTTTGTCCATTTCCCTAAGCCTCGCTGCCTTCTTATCCGCTTCCTCTTGTTGCTATCACAATATGTTATCAGTGCTTGCAAACACAGGATTTGCAAAACAAACCTTCTTTGCAGCTGCAGCCGCAAGTTGAATGCTTTTGACGGGTTCGGGTTTACTCCGCTTACTGCTACTCAACGCACTACTTACACCAGACCCCATGACTTTCGACAAAAGTGTGGAAGCCCCAGCAACTAAACCGGACTGGGTAGAATTTATAGAGTTCCCTTGACTGGTACCAGTCTTCAACTTTTGCTCCGCCGCATCCTAGTTACAAGCGATCAGTAAATCAGTTTATAAGAACAGCCCTATAGAGTATAATATACCGAAGAGCCGGAACCAGACACTCCGGTGGCTTCGCCACTTCCCATGTCGTCGCAAGGCTCAGAGGAGTCCCGCAGTCGGGAGATAGAACCCTGGGGTGCCACGGACAGCGAGACTTTAGCCTGTCTTGTCTGTGGGCTAGTAATGACATCTTGGAGTGTGGCGAGGTTTGCTTGACTCTGTCCCTTACGAGTCTCTCTAGACGAGTCTGAGGGCTCAAGATCATGGACAGATTCATAGTCCCTGGGTTGACTGAATCCTTGGCTAGCAGTATAGTCCGTTCCAAGAGAGGAATGTGGCCAGGTGGAATGATCATCAAATATACTTGACACATATGTTGACTGCGTGGAGGGCTGGGATTGTTGGGATTCAGGTAGCCCAAACGAAGGTTCCTGTGTTATGGTTCGTTGAACTGTGAACTTCGGGATGGTGTGAGTAGCATGGCCAGGAGTAAAAGAAACCTGTGCTCGTGTAACCGGGGGAGAGTCGGGCGGGGTAGTAGATATACTTGCTCTTGATCCTGGAGTGACGTGTGGAGCAAGGGGAGCAGAAGGCGGCGGTGCTTTGGATTTGGGGCCTGAGGATTCCTGTCCGTTGCTCTTACCTACTTCGCCACTTTCGAATGCTCCAACGAGATCTGAGACACTCAATCTGCCCTGCCTAGTTCCGTCGGAACCCTTTGCCTCTCGCTGAGCCAACCTCGCTTCAGCGGCTGCCTTAGCCTCTGCTGCTGCTGCAGTTGCAGCAGCGCCACCTAGGGATTTTCCCATACTCTTGCCTACACGGGCTCCTAAGCCTTCCACTGTTCGCTTGAGGATATTCATCATCCCTTCTGAGTTCCCATCAGGAGTTGCGACATGTGCTACAGGAGGCTCGTGAGGTTGCTCCTTGTGTTTGGAGAGTATAATTGCTTTGAACGGCTGAATGGCCAACTTTCCCTGCGACTTCTCTGTTTCAGAGGGAGCATCGGTCACTCCACCGTCAGCCCGCGTCTTGGCAACTTTAGTGACTCTAATATGAGCTTCCGTTGCAATTGCATAATCCGTCTCCCCAGTCAAATCACCACTCTTCCGCTTGACTCCGGAGACGAAACTAGCACGCTTCGCGGTAACATCTCGTGCCTTATTGAGCCAGGAAGACCTTGTGCTTGCAACGGTACCGGTGGTTGCACTGCAACGTGCATTGCCAGCAGGTGGACCTCCGACGACAGAATCACGCGTCGACTTGCGCAATGGTGACGGGCCAGGCAGACTTGGTAACACGGGGATACTCGCTTTCCGGATCAATGTTGGTGCCAGTGGTGAATGTGGATGAGACGGCTCAGCGAGCGTGTGTTCGGCCACGACTTGTGGAAGTTCATAAGTCTCATAGTCACGGGCATATGGGTCAATTGGAAATGAGCTTGCAGTGCTAGTCGGTTCGGAGTCATTGAAGGTACGGTCAAGGGCTGACGGGAAGGCTTGAGTGTCGTCTTCGTCATCATTTGTGTTAAGCTTGTGAGAGACGGTAACAGATTCCATGTCACCATTTGGATTGTTTGAATCGGCAAGAATGTGAGAAGAGACTTCCTTGTCACGAATTACGGGACCAATCAGTCGAGTAGAAGTCAAAGAGCCCCGCGACATCTCATTTTCATCACCTTCGACAATTACTGACAGTTCCACGCCAGGATTGACAATTGTTGGATTAGAAGTCGATGAAGCAACACCAGCGTCCAAAGGTTTCGGTAAACCGCTTGTGGAAAACGACGGTAATAAAGTGGATTCCTTGGATTCGGTACAATCCAGGCGAGTAGAAGGTGGGGTGACAAGCACAGTGACGGCCTCCTCCTCCTCGTCATCGTCATCCATATGTTTCACGGCGAAATTGTCTTGGTGAAAGGGATTCTGGGATTCTGATTTGAAATCATCTGGTATTTGAGAAAATGTCTCTGGTTGGTTTTCACGGCTTGCCTTCAGCAGCGCTTTCTGAAACGAAGTAGGTGCTTTCTTCGCGCGCGTAGGAGACTGAAGAATCGGCATATTTTCCTTTTCGGAAGACTGCAGCTAACGCTAAGGACTCGGCCCACAACGTAGCATGAAAATTGCACACCTGTAGTGTCTTCACGCTAGCAGTTATGGCCACTCTATCCTTCTTACATGTATCCTTTCGCCTTCCAGGCGTCTTCGTCAATTCAATGATAGTCCTACAAGAATATGAGTACACTAAATTTATTGGAAGGGAGCGATGTACCCCGACTGAGCCCCTATAAGAATATCTTCCAAATATTCGTCAAGAAACAAAAAGCCGTTGCAGAGGATGTGATCATCCAAGTCCTGACGGCCTGGATCGTTAGCCATGCGGTGACGAATGCCTGCCGCCCACTTATCGATGCCTGCCACGCGCAACGCCATGAAAAAGTCGCGTTGTTGCAAGTAGTGAGAAACAAAGTTTGGTAAGACGCGCCAAAATCACGTGAGTTCATGTGACTAATTGTTGGTCCGACAATGCGGCAGATCTAGCCGAGTGTTGCATTTGCGCGACATATTTATAGTGTCAGTGATCACCATTTCAAAATGGCGGTGGGCACGAAGGACATGGATCCTCTTCGAGTCGCACTTCGTACTTATACTCTCTCTCTATCACTCAGTCTATTGCCTGCAGTTATCCCAGCCCTTGTATCCTCTAAAGCTCGCTCTTTGATAAGAATTCGCGAAATTCTCAGTCGTGAACTCGGTCCGACTGGCTTTGCTTTTGCAATGACCCTAGCCATTGCTGGTGGTAGAGCAGTCGATCAAGTATGGATTGCCTTCGCGTCTCCAGAGGCCGACAAAGCGGACTCAAAAGCCAAACATACTCGGAGTCAGATGTCACCTTCGCAGCGGACCTTCCTCGCGAATACCTTGAGCTCTTCAGTTGCAGTAATGCTTCTTACATCACGGCGTCGTCGACAACATATTCCCACTGCTTCAATACCCCTTACAGTACCAGCGCCGCCTCTCCGAGGCTCTCCCACTTTGGATTTAACTCTTCTACTTCTTGTCCGCGCCTTGGACGCCCAGGTCCAATCAATCTTTCGTCGTTGCAGCCATCGTAGGCAAGATAATAACAGTCCCCAGTCACAAGTGACGGAGGAAAGGCAGGTAATACAGCGACTGTCCACAAAATTGGATGCATTTGTTTTCTGGCTGGCTTGCTCAAGGTTCCACTTTTCGTAATAGCTCTGACATTTTCCACTTAAATTATACTTAGAATAATGTGGTGCTTTTTTTACCAACCAGAACGTCTTCCTCGAAGCTATGTAAAATGGTTGGTCAGTCTTCAATTATGAAACTGTCGCTCAGACGTCATCCTAGGATCACCTCATTGGCGGACATGGACCCACGGCTTCTTGTTACTCTCCGAGCTATCCGCGAAGGCAATTGGCACTATGGTCGCCATTCTCCTACGCATGGCACAACGTTAATGCCCATGGCTTCTAATCTCAAACTCAATTCTCTGCTAGGAGATCCAAGTCACCTTCCCGCACATGGTGGTGCGGAAGCTAATCAAGCATGGGCCTCGCTGAACTTCAGCAGAAGGCATGGCATTGGTGGCGTCCCTTGTGAACTTGTTCATTATAATTTGTCCGGGGATAGCTGTATTGGAAATGCACTCTTGCGGGGTGCGAAAGCTTTCGGTCAAGCACTTTTGATCTACGCACCAGTGGGCTACGCTATATATTATACTAAAGTAGCTTCTGACAGAAAAAAATTTTAGGTCCACCTCTTCCCAGCCCTCCTTTTCAATCCTAGTCAGCTATTCACCAGTCCCCTTCCTACTCTATCAGCCCTCGTCCGCAGTGCCTCGTTCCTTTCCACTTTCGTTTCATCTGTCTGGTTTACTGTTTGTTTCGTACGAACTCTATTTGTTGCCCGCCTCTTTCCCCAGGTATCGCACAATTTTCTTGACGGTCCTCAGGGTGCTATATTGGCCGGTTGTTTAGTCTGCGGAGCCAGCATTACTATAGAAGGAGGTAAACGTCGCGGTGAAATAGCATTATATGTACTCCCCAGAGCCATTCGTGCATGCCTCCCCTATAGATGGACCAAGTCGGGTAACTGGAGAGTAAGAGCTGCCGAAAGGTCTGATTATTCTCCTTTATATACTATCTCGATTTACTCAAGTGTTATAGGCTAGTATTTGTGATGTCACTTGCATCGATTCTCACTACGGCTATTCATCAACCTGACGCTCTACGAGGTCTTTCACGATGGACTGTTGCATATGTCACGTCAGGAATTAGCACCGGATTCTGGAAACGAAGACGGCGAAGCTATTCTCGAGACAGAGGACAGTCTACTCAACCAAGCAATGAATTGAATCGGGTCGTGAGGGTTGATAATATTACTTGACTGTTATGCTCTCCACAGATGTAACGAATGGTCGTAGAAGGAGCAACTGGCTATAAGCGTACCTTTTTCGTTGGGAGGGGCATGCGACCAATCAGCCCCATATGCCAATGACTCATGTGTATCGAAGCGGGTGAAAATCCCCCAGCCACGTGAGGGGTTTGTATCACTCGTGGCTAGTGATCCAAAGTCTACCACCTTGAACCCATCGTGCATACATGCAACGAGTAGATGCTGCTTCCGAGTGGCATCAGGGTGCCACTTAACTCGCCACGCACCTCCTCCGACTTGTGCTTGAGTGGTGGGTTGAGATAGTTGACGTGTATCGAACAAGCGCACGGTGTTGTCATAACTTTGAGACGAAAATAAAGTGAATATGCTCAGCACGTGAAAGATTGACCTTACCTCCCAACTGCGAGAGTGTGTTGCAAATGGGGATTGCTTTGAATTGTTGTCACCCCCGCATCGAAACTTGTGGTATGGTAGGTCAACCACTGGCAACTTAAAAGGCGGACGACTTTACTGCTTGTTAAGAAACACTGGGTGACTGAATCCAGCACGGAGGTCCCAACCTTTGAGGATACAGTCGTCCCCTCCTAATAATATGATTATCAAAGAGCAGGTGCTCAGGAGATTGTCGACAATACCAGTATAAATGAAATTCTGATCCCATCGGTCCCAAGCTGCGATCCATGGCTCAAAATCATGCCCCACCCAAGTGTCTGTGACAGTCATTCCAACGTCTGTCTGACGAGCTACCAAGATCGTCCCGTTTGAAAGAGATGCAGATATCTTGTCCGAGCTGGGGGTCTCGACGATCAATCACGGCTCCTGACCGATTAGGGTGGCGCCTAACCTTTGATCAGAGCGATACTTAGCCCAATCCAATGATAAGCATATCACATTAGCAGGATCCTCTTGGCATTCTAACGTCTGAACAGGTTCAAGTTGCCGCTGCTAGCAGATTAACATTGCATAACAAGATGGCCGAAGACCTCACCGTTTCATCTTGCCAGCGAAGTAGTATGATGTGTCCTTCAGCATCAGCAATACCAAGGAGTTCAGATGCCCTATTTCGCTGAAAATCAGAGACTTGAGAATATGAGTTACCCCAAGCTGACCATTTCATATCCAACACAGCAGCCATAGATATTTCCTGAAGTGGAAAACTACCTCATTATAAATTTGACAATTAAAAAATGTGTCAGAGCAAACAGTCACCATTGGTCACTACTGTCGCTTGCTTCATAAACAAGACATCTTCCCCAACGACGTACTTGCCGAGCACTGTCTGCTACATATGTTTGGCTGTTAGGTGTCAATGGAAGTTCCTCCAGCTGATAAGTCCCAACAACAAATATCTGTGTAGCATGAGAAGCAGGACAAAACTCTGCAGAGTCAGCAGGAAGAACAGTGTCGACGCGTGACATGGTGTGACATTGGACGCGTCCCAGATCATGACCGACTATGTGCAAAACCTTGATGCATCCGCTCTCCTTACTGTAGAAACCGTGGGTTTGTTGGTTTGTGCATCGTGATTCTCTTGCTGACTTGTTAGCCAAGGGCCTCTCTTTTGCAATAGCAGCATTCGCCTCCCCTCCCTACAATTTCCCTCTCTTCCTGTTTGGGATCTATACTCAAGAACGGTCTGAGGCAGCTGGCTCTTTGAAGTTGTTCACGAGTCTGCTTGGCATGTCTGCAATACTGGATTTTATTTGGCTGTTCCGAAACGATCAAAATGGATTCATCAAAGCAATTTCCATTCTGATTCTGATTCTTAAGGTACCTATACGCTCCCGTTTCAATTTTTTTTGCACGCTCTTACCTTCCTCGAGGTCCCTACATTTTTTGCTACCCAGCGTGGATCAGGCTTTGTCGGGTTTCCAGGAGGCGAAACAGGTCAGCTGTGTGTGCCTATTGTGTGGTCTAACTTCTGAGTATTATTCTCTTGGAAGTTTGGTCTATGCCTGGCGGTTTCTCAAGCGGTGGAGCCCAGGGCGCGTATCAGGCACTTGGCGACGATCTTGAATCCGGCAGACCTGCTCCTCCCCCTCACACAACTCCGCCACCACCTCCCGTATCAGCCACAGCTCAACCTCCAGCCGTTTCGAACACCTATCAATCATTATAAGTCTCGGAGAGAAAATACTGTTGTTGATACATTATCCGATGCTACTGCTACATATCATGTGAGGTACAGACAGATTTGTCAGAGGCAATCGCACGCCCCCAAAACCGGCAGAAAACCAAGACTATGTCGTGTTATTATCTATCTTCCGCTACCCAGATCGAGCCACTCTTCTTCTCTGGACCATCACAGTCCTCCAATTCGTCGGAAGCTTCTAGGATAATGGGTAAGGAGTATTTTAATTCAGAGTGTGGCAGACATTACCGAAGCAGGTTCCTGCTATCCAGCGTCTCCACGCTTCACTTAAACCTTTTTCGAGATTTCTAGTCCATCTCAGTGTATCAAAAAGCGGCATTTCCTCGCGGCTCAGGTACAGATTACGTCGTAGCTCCATCAAGTCACCCCTTCCACGTCGTCGAATCTCTCCCGAATCTTGAGTTATTTCGTACGAGAGGCTCCGGGCGTACTGCATAGCGCGCGCCTCATACTCTTCTAGGCTATCAACCACCATATAGCTGCCAAAACCAGTGGCGTAGGCGATGCTCGCCCCGACCCGGGAGCACATTTTTGTCCTGTGTTTCGGCCAAGTAATGATCGGGGTCCCCGCCCACAGCACGCTACTCTTAAAATTAGATACTTCGTCTATTGTGTGATTACGACTCACTCGGCAGCAATCGTGTGTGCACTACACTGAAAGGAACGTTCAATGACCAACACGGCAAGGGAAAACTACCAACAACTTACATCCACTGTGTCCAGTACTAAATCCGCTACGCAAGTCCGCCGAAGATGTTCATCCTTAGGTGCCACATCTGTGAAAATGACGCGAGAAGCCACCTCAGGACCAGCCCATAGTTCGGCTGTTCGAATAATGTGCTCCTCTCCAGCAGCTGGGAAACGTAGAAGCCACAGTATGCTATTAGAGATGTTTGCTAGTATTCGAAGCCAGGAAGCGAAAATGAGCGGGTCGATCTGGGACAGCGTCAAATATGTTACTAGGTTACAACAAGAATGTGTGTACCTTATACAACTAATCAAATTGCAGTAGTCAGCGAATTAACTTACGAATCATCGCTGATTGCCCACCTGGTTGAAATTGGCAAATATGAAGGCTTCTCTAATAACGGTGTTAGGTACCGATTAAAATAGCGGCAAGACACACACCCATCTAGATCAGGGAAGACCCTCTGGCGCATCATCAGCCTTCTGTCTTCCTCCTCTTCCCAAATTGCACTCGTTCCTGAGGTCGTGGCCGAAGTTGATCTATCCGCGGACTGTTTATGATCAGTGACAAAGAAAGTATGCTGGGTCGCCTATGTTAATGGTAGAGAAAATTCACGAACAAGAGAAACAGACAGGCATGTAAATCATGTGTTCTGTATACATCCAATCCTCAGAGAGGCTTTCTGGATCGGCTTCAAAATCAACATCCGTTTCTAGGTCCAGCTCAACAAAATGATCTTGCATGCCTGCGTACAGGCAGCCCGCAAAGTAAGCGTTACGCTAATATGTGCAGATCAGATGTGGGACTCACGAGACGTTTCACCCCCTTTCGCTCTACGTGCTCGCCAACGGTCCCAAACGCAAGTGTCCAGCGGGCAAGAAATCACGTCGCTAACTAGGTAGTCGCACCATCCTATACATCATACGCGCTAATCAGAAACTAAAAGCCAGAAAAAAATATGCTTACCAGCCGCTAACGTTCCAGCAAAACCCATTATCTGTAATTGGATAGGAGCCGGTCGAGCCGCGAATATATCATTCCGGGCACCTTTAGTGTAGCCACCGAGATTAACCACTGTTTTGACTTTATCAACCTGTTCGGATAAAGACACGTAATCGACGCACGCAGATGGATACCGTCTATCACTATTCTCTCGACGATCTCGCGTGTCGACCAGTTCGATACATCCAAGAAATATTGACTCTCTTGCTGAATCTTACGGCGGTACCGAGAACCATCGGAAGTGGACGTCGCATAGACGTGTACCTCAAATTTCGTCTTATCATGGAAACCAAAGACGGACTGCATCAAGTGAGCCAAAGGGTGGTTGCTGAAGCAGTAAAACACGCAGTCCACGTCAGTTGTCTTGCTGCCGTACCAGAGCCAGGAGAGCACCCGCTCACTTAAGATCGTTAGATACATATCCAACCTTTAATTTACCCGCCGGCGGCGGGGGTGGGGGATAGACATGTGCTGGTAGCCACGATTGGGTCTGTGTCACATAAGATATTCGAAGCGCATTACGGTAGGACATAAGTCGGGTAGTACGTGGGGATAGCGGATATGTGAACTAATACGTCCAACAGTCAGCTGCTGCTGTGCAGTGTCTGCTTTTCAGCATACCGTGTGGAATGGTAAAACAGAAGGAACAGGCGGTGTCCCTAGTGCAGGAATTTGTGGTCTTCGATACTTCTGGAGCTCATAATCCCCCAGATGCTCGTAAACCGGAATGGGAGGATTGCAAGAAAATGCTTGTTGGCCGTATGCATCAATATACCACCGCCGTTGAGTAATGCGGATAATGAGTTCCATCATCTTTATGACGGTCCCACCTTCGTTCACCTTCTTTTCTCGGCGATCAAATGGTGTGAAAAAACGTTGAAACGTCTTTGCCCAACGCTTTCGCTGCTCTCGGCGAAAGGGACGTCCAAATGCAGTCTCAAGAGTTCCTAGCCATTGCTTCAGACTTCCATGAGACTGAATGACACCTACGCCATATGAGTATCCGGCCAGGAGCTGCTCATCGCTTATCTCGATAACCTTGTTCATCCATCCCTTCGGAAAGGAGGCAACGATACGCCCGTCCTCGTCGAGGTGCGGCTCTCCTGGTGTACCTCCACGACCTCGCCAATCACAGACGGCGCTTAAGGCGTTTGCGAGCCCGCATACAGCTTCCTGAAAATTGGGATTGGCGGTCACTGCACGTCGATAGAAAATGATGGATTCTTGTGGTCGACCCTATTCGAGATAATCGATAAACGACGGATAACCGAATCTACTAGAGATACCCACCGTGTCTTTGATCGCATTTCCCATATTAGCCAGCGCCACGTCGAAGTCAGGTTTGGCCTGTATCGCCTTGGCGTATATCCTTTCGCGCATGGTGAATTAACGACTACTATAAACACATGGTAACCCACCGGATAGCCTCATCAATCTTACCCTGGTCTTTGAGTAAAGAGCCAAGATTGGTAAGCAGGTGCGGATGTGAGCCATCCTGTGCCAAGCCTTTCCTATAGTATGCATTGGCTAAGACTTGACCATTGACAACCTCTTGTTGGCCCTGACTGCCCGTAGTTAAAGTTGACACCGACACCGTAGACAGAATGATACCCATGTTATTGCATGTGGCAGGCGAGGGATGAATTGCCAGAGCAAGATAATAGAACAGAAGTACCAACGAGGTACTCGCACGTACAGGAGTTCCTTTGACAGAGAGTGTGTATTGGGACGTTGTCGACACGTGTTGGAATATTCTGGCGAGGGTCAGCAACACCGTTGAAGTCATCCGACGTGCATGTGGCGCATCAGGGGGAGTGTCCATCCCTAGGGCGTCCCAGTCTGTCTTATCGAATAATCCAGGCAAAATCCCAGCATACGACGCGAAGAGAAGTGAGGGTAACCGCGCCACCTGATCAGGAAGTAAGAGCGTCATGGGAAGAATGCCACCACCCAGTCTTAGGAGGGTACCTATCAACCGAGGACCTGCGCTACAAACAGCATCCAAGACATTGAAGCTTTGTTCCAACATGCGTGACGAAAACCGGGACGAATCAGATATTCCGAGTGCTCGCGCAAGTTCTGACGCGAGAGGTGTATTGGGCTCTGCACTGGCAAGAAGGCCCGCCACGCAAACTGAGATAACTACGTCTACTGCGTTGTAAGTCTCTCCATCACGATGCGGTTTTGAAGGTCGCATGAGAATATCGAGTGCTTTTAAGTGAAGCGATATCGCGCTGGATCGAGAATCGGGATGATCCATAACATAGCGCAGGCTGCCGTTGGTGTATAGCAGATTTTGCATGCGATGCCGCTGCTCGAGAGGGATTTCCACAATGAATTCACCATCTGCATTTAATACTTGAGATTGCACGAATTCACAAACAGAGAGCGCATCTCCATAACGAGGGCTTGTCAATTGACCAGTTCTGCTCTCAACAGATGGGGCGCACAGGGCAGCCAATAAATTATCCTGGATTAGGACATCTAGCACAGGCTATCAGCGGGAAAAGAACTGGCTCACCGTTGCATCCCAGTAGACAGGCCTGAGACGAATAGCTTTCCACCACCACGCCTCAGCCTCATGAGATCTCCCCATAGCTTTTAGAGCCGTCCCAATATTAGACATTGCCTCGACCTGAGAGTCAAATAAGACCGACGAAATCAACCGTACACGAAGTCAGAGTGGTGACATACATAATTGGGGTCGATATCCAAAATTTCGCAGTTTAACGAAAGACTCCCGTTAAAATCACCTAAAGCATAGAGGACACAACCGAACAGTAACAATGTGGGTAAGTGGTGAGGATGTAACGTTCTGAGCGCTGTTAACAACGGTACAAGCTGTGTTGTATAGGCATGGTTGGACGGGATGGGATTCGTGATGGGCGAACGGCTGGGAGTCGGTGACAGTCCAGATGGCAACGGAGAGGCAGGCGAGTCATAAATGCGGTATGCCTGCGACAATAATGCGTCACGCGCTAGTGTGCTTGCAAACGGATTAGTGGTATGAATGATCTGGGGATATACCACCCCGGATTCGTCTTGGAGAGAAGATTGCTCATGAGATGGTGATGACATGTTAGGTGCCAGTAGAAAATTAAGTTTTAAAACACTGCTCTGCGAAAGTGAGTTGCTGCCCGTAGTAGCATGCGTATTAGGAGTGGCAACGGGTGAGGAAGAGTCAGGTGGGACTATTACACTATCGAGGCCGGAAGCCTCACGTAATAACAGAGGAGGAAGAGGGACGGAAAAGTTAGCATCTTCAACCGACCGCGGAAGACCGATATAAGAACTTCCACTGTCAACGGATTGAGTCGACTGTTCCAGTAGTTGTGGTCTGGATGAGTCGCGTTGCGTGGTTTCTAGCTGTGATTCTCCAGTGGTTTCTTCGGAATAGTCTAACTTTGGCTGGAATCCGAGTCCTCCGGGCCGCTGGGCTATCTGGGACGTGAAAACATCCTGAGCTTGGTCGAGGGAGGTGGTAGAAGAGTGGTGGGTAGCGGCCGACGTGTCAGATGAAAAGGCGGAAATGGGAGAGGCGGAGGTGAATGGTGTAGGACACAATGACAGCGCACTTAAACCTAAATAAGAGCCTAGTGTACTCGATGACGCGTGAAGGAGAGGCTGGCTCGCTTCTATAGGAACGGAGGTGGTTCTGGTGATAGCGAAGTAGTCTCCACTTTCCAGGCAATGACTGCATGATCCAGGGGCCGTCGGATCAGGCGCAAGAGCACTCGAGGATGAGGGCCACCGCTGATCAACGATATCATCTGCCGCGTGTGTTGGATTATCGGTCAGAGCAGGGGTCGCATCGTATTTACAGTCGCCCTGATCTTCACTCATCGTTTTGGGGCTCATGGAGGGGGGGAAAAGATGCAGAGATGACGTCGCGTCCAGACGCGGACGTTTTGTATCTCCCTGGAAGAAGGAAAGGCTAGAATTTCGAAGAGAACTATTAGACATGGTGGCAAGAGCAGAGAACACAAGGATGTAATTGGACACCTCAGCTTCCTGTATTAATATAATTCCAAACTTTCGCCGCTAACAGAGCGCTATATGTTTTGCGTCAGAGTTTTCTACAAACCAACGACGTCACAACCCGCGTCTCAAGCCCTCGTCCGGAATCATGGCGTACTCCGTGGGGATGGCTTCAATATTTATGATTTGATTTACGTCATCGCTATAAAAGTATATACGCCACATGAGGTTCACGCCTCTCACGCAGTAATTGTGTAGTTGGAGCGTGCTTGTGAAGAGTATTTGTATCCACGTAGATCCCTTGGTCACCGTGCTCCCACGCCAGTGATTCTCTCCGTGATCCAACCAAGAGGCGTTTGTAATGTCGGGCCTCGCGACCCTGGACCACCTCCACCAAGAGACAAAGGGTTTGCGGCAGCATAGGAAGCCTTCCGCGCACGAGTTTTGTCCTGAACTAAAACACACGCGTCCGCCCCAGATCCACTAACAGAGAGGTTTAGGATGACTCACTGGCTGAGGCGATCTCATCGACATTGGTCTCTAGTACCAAACCACCTTGTAGCACCTCGGCAAGTATGTGGTGTACCTGGGACTTGTTCATATACGTGTCTGTATGTTGTATTTGGAGCTCACCTCGTCGAAATGAAATACAAGATCAAGTTCGCAAACATTTTCAAACGCCTTGTCCAACGACTCCACGAACACCTAAAACGAATTTTTGTTTGCCAATACATCAAGATGTCTCCTTATTTCAAATTGGCGCACCTGGATTAGGTCTAAGACTCCGAGCTCGCTTTCCGCACCATCCACAACGAACACAAAATACAAAGTTGCGTAATTACGGTACACTACGCGGACTTCCTCCCCAGCATCCTTGCTTCCAAGTAATTCTGTTAGGTCTGGAGCATCCAGGAAATTGCAGAGTCCTGCATGGCGTGAGCATACGAGAGAAAATATTTTGCGAAGCAAGTGCTGTGTTGAAACTTGAAGTGGAGAATAAAACTTTGTCAGACGCGGAAGCCCTGCATTATTGACTGAAATTCGAAAGTCAACAGCATATCGCAGCAATGGTGAAGAGTGGGCGAACATATAAGAACTGAGTGGATCATTGCAGATTAGAAGTGTAGGCCCAGGAAACTGAGTCACGATTCACACCCCGATACTCCCGATGCTCACTGTAGCGAACCGAGTGTCCCGGGGTCTCAGGTACCCGTATATTTATATGAGAAAATGATATTAGTCTCAGCGTGCTAATAAGTACAATAACTCGAGCAGTGTGCTACAGAATTGCAATTCAACTGGCTTAAGCTACTAATTCGAAACCCATCTGACCACTGCTTCGTTTTCGTGAACACCGTCTGTCCGCTCAACAAATAGTCGAACAGGATTTCGGCTGCTTGAATCTGCTCCTAGTCAGCAGAAGAGCTGCAAAAAACACGGGTAAGAACATACCAGGAATATCGACTAACAAATACCGGTATACGAATGTTCCGTTTGCGTCCTGATCCACAAATTAGTGGTGACAAAGAGTTACCTCATCATACGCACTTTAACGAAATCCGCATGTGCTTCTCCCGTGCTCCAAACTGTTCTATCAGCAATATCATGGCGACTGTGACGGCCGGACCGGTGCTTTCCAGTCAGACGAGTAAAGATCCCCGACAACGTCCAGAGTGACTCCTGTTGAGTGGGCTGACTCCCCTGGGATTCTCGTCTGGGGGGAGTGGCTTGAGGTAATGGCGGTAGAGGTTCCCCAATGAGATACGCAAATGCTCGCTTCGAGGTTTGGAAAGTGTCCGACGCTGTGGCCTGTGTCCATTGAAGAGCACGATCGAAAGTGAGGTCCGATAGAGATGTTATTGTGGAGTGTGTCCAATCAACAATTTGGCCCACGAGAGACTCAGAATCGGAGGTTGTAGGCGAAGTTGATGGCTCGCTTCCTTGCACATAAAAGTTCAGGAGGAGATGTTCCTTTCCCGAAGAATCCCTCGCCTGAAAAAAGTTGACATGTCGATTACGATGCCGCGGGCGATGCATTAGTGGGGGATTATTGTGAAAACTAAGTGGTGTTCGAAGGTGCGCATTGATCTATATTGAAGAAGTGTTAGAGATGGTTTGTATATTTAGGACTCCCGAGACGCACCAGTGGTGACGCCTTAATTCGCTCACACGCATCACCATATAGAACTGTTGGTGAATTCTTGGCGAATAGTTCTGACGCTAGTGCATAGACTAGAACGGCAGATAGACCTGCGCCAATAAGAATCACGGAAAAATTGGTTGTCCTCGCAGTAGTGCGTAACACTGGTCCAGAAAGTCAATCCGCCGATCCCCCAGGAAAAGAGGGCTGCACGGCACCTTTACCACCCGTGCTAAGCTCTGACCACTTCTTCACCTTTTGTGTCGACGGTTGCACAATACCCAGCTGGAAAGGACCAACGTTGTCGGTGCTACGAGTAGCCTTTCGCTGATCAAACTGTTGAGAGAGTAGAGAGGACGGGGAGTGCTCCTTATGGGTCGCATAGTAACGGCGGTCATAAGAAGCTCTGGGTTTGAGTCGTGCTGAGCCACATCTGACCAGCACCACTGGATAGTGAGTTACTAGGCGCGACATACACAATTGCTTCATTACATCATCCTTTTACAAGTTAACCTCTTTTTTAACTCCGTCAAATGCGCACTGTTTCGACTTCCCAAGCGCATCTAAACAGTCACCGTAGGAGGAAAGACCACTTGAGTTCAGCCTCCGTGATATCGAGTAGAAAACAATCATGTAGAACACCGATTCGCTGTATAGGGATCATAATACACTCCTATTTAATTAAAATTACTCTTGATAAGTGCAGTTCAAGACTGTTTATTTTTTATGTGCTAAACACAATGAGTCTAATAATGCAAACCACTGGAGAAATCCTTTAAAAGAAAGCACCGAAACTTCCTTCTGCAACCCTAGTGGTTTGAAAGAAAAGGCTGGCAATATTCAAGGCTAGGTCCACCTGGATTGATCGGGATTTGGTCGCAGGTACGATATACTGTTTAGTAAATATATATCCACTACAAAATCAAACTTTTGCAATTAGACCAGCACAAAGTGAGTGGCAAAGCAACTTGGCTTTACATCGCAGCGAACCCAGAACTTATCCCGAATGCATCTTTTTGGTCTTCTGAATATGTGCCTTGTCTTAGGCAAAAGACTGTAACTAATTGCTTTGCACACATTTGGCAGTGTTGATAATGTTGATTACTTTGCTCAATAGGCTTACTAGAAATTATAAACCGATCCTCGCTCACTAGAAGAATAGTAAGATTACGCGAACGTATACTCGCAATTCATGAAGGTGATATTCCTTTTTTTTTAATAAAAAAAGGACGAGGAAGATTAGTCTCCAGCAAGCTTTTGCACTCGCTTCAGGACAGAGTCTTTCGATGGATCTGACATTCCAAACGTTAGCGGTAGACTAAAATATTCTAGCGGTTGCTAACCGTATGGATGATCTTTCGAAGGAATCTCAAGGAGAGCTGGGAAAGCTTGCTGGTATCTGTCTACTGTCGGTCGTATCTTCTCCGCAATCTAGGTATGATATCAAGATGAGCACCAAAGAGACCAACTGGAGAACGACGAACATGCTGGTTTATGAGCAATATCGCGATGTCTTTGCGCTCGACGAACTCCTGAAAGACAGACTCAATCGTCGATACCTGAGTTTCTGACACACATAGACTTCTGTATCAAAATATCCTAAATGATTGCGGAGAGAATCTTACTCGAGTCGACAACAAGAAAGTTCTTTCTTTGCTGCTCGTTGACGTGACCGATTCCAGCGAGGAGGAGACCTGTTATTGAGTCCTGCGAACCGCATGCGTAGCTGAACAATTGCACAGATAATATACAAAACGTTACCTCGTCTCCAATAACAGCTATGAGTGACCTGTTGCTTGCCATGCAAAGCCAGTATTAGGTCAGCGTAGCGCTCCCAAAGAGCCATAGAAAGCTGACCACAACCACTTTCAGATACAAATGAACATATTCAATCGACCTCCGGCCATTGCTGAAGATACTCTCCAGTACACTCTTCATCCAGGCCCCGCATTCCCCGACAAATCCGCGGTAATCACACTCGCAGCTCTCATTGATTCCTACGTTTCTTCCCTTCTGCCCAACCATATCTGGCACAGAGATGCGTTCGAGATGAAAGTTATCAGGTCACCATGCATTCCAGAAAATTGGATCATTGAAGGTTATATGCGCGTCGGGGACTGCGTCGACGACGAATGGTGTGTCGTATGGCTGCTTAGAGAAATAACTCGGCGATGGGACGTAGCTGTCAGGTGAGTATCGTGTAAATTTGACACTAGTTCACTCAGTAACTTTACCAGCGTCTTCGACTCCGATGGAGAATTTTTACTCATTGAAGCCGCAGAACATCTCCCGCCTTGGATACAGCCCACAAACGCAGAAAACAGGGTGAGTCTTGTCATCGCGGACGTGAATACTACTATATGTTCATAACAGGTATGGATATATTCCGGACATCTCCATCTTGTTCCTTTACAACACATTTCTTCCCCAGCCCCTAAGCATGAAAGGCGCACACTCGAGGAAGCAGGAAGTGATGGGGACGAAGGCGATCAAGAGAGTACTGCCGAGTATATATCAATGTCAGATGCTGTCAAGGTTATACGAAATGCGAGAGATGATACTTTAGCAGCTCCAAATGTAGAAGATGCTGCTTTCAGGAGAGTTGAAGGGTAGGTTTTCTTAATTACATCGTCGTTTGCTAAATAACGTGGTTTAGCTATCCGAATGCTGCGCGACAGCACGTGCATCGTACGAAGGCTTTTGTTCCCAGCGACATAGCCCTTGCGTTGTCAGATTGCCCATCCCTCATCCAAAAAGCCACAGAAGCATTTTATACACGAGATACTCTCCAGATGCGTGTGCGGCATTCAGACGTCCTCCGAATATTTTTCACTTACCAACTTCATGTCAGGCTGTCAATCGTATGACTCGCTTTCCACCAGATTCGTCTATCTTGGCTACAGTGACAATGACTAGAACGACATATGCTCAATTAATGGGGCAAAGATTCCA
Source organism: Ramaria sp. MG151 (assembly GCA_003314545.1). Taxonomy (NCBI): domain Eukaryota; kingdom Fungi; phylum Basidiomycota; class Agaricomycetes; order Gomphales; family Gomphaceae; genus Ramaria; species Ramaria sp. MG151. The sequence goes on along the minus strand of QMFG01000772.1, from coordinate 592 downwards.
CCCCCCAAAGGTCTTCGGACAATGGAAAGAAAAGGAGGGCTCTTCTGAATGGAGATGGAGAGATATTGGGATGAAAATTGTCAGCAGTCTGTACTCTTATCATTTATCGCCGTGATCCCTACTTGTTTGACAGGCTTGCGGTTTTGAGATGATATATCAAGAAACTAAAAGCAGACATGAGATCGGTACTGATAACGTAGATGACAATGAGGTCTCGGTGCGTAGCTATAATAGTGTATGAAGCAGTGTTGTAAGATAGTTTTATAGCTCGAAGCCCGCAAGGAAGCATTGAGGAGAGACCCCGAATATGTCCGATATATTAAGAATTTAGGTGACGTCGGTTACTTCAAGCACGAGGTCGAGGGTTCTTCTTCTTGGAAGGATCAAGAGAATCGTGCTGCCACACAATTCATTCAGGCAAAACAGACAGAGTAAGTGTACCTTCTCTTGATAGTATTTTAGTATCTTATAAACCCACAACTTAAGCAACGCAAGCCGCCCGTCTTTCGCACTTCTGGTTAATTCCGCAATATTGCAGGCTCGAGCACAGATTGGCAATGAGGACCACTCCCATCTTGTTGGAGAGGAGGAC